>CM024766.1:64034925-64323098 GCA_014218235.1 Colocasia esculenta
TTTAAGAGACAACGATTACTTCAATGGCCGTATTTCAAAAGGAGATATAAATACAAGACGGAAGTAAAGAATAAAATGCAACTGAGCGGTGAACAAGCATCTCGCATACGAGCATTCAAATCCTTCTGCAAGAAGTTCAGAGCAAAGAATCTCATCTCTCATCATCTTTATCTCTTTGCTCTCTGTGCTGTAATAGAATTTCTAAGAGAGCCCGTGTAGTTCTGAGAGTGTGCCTTATTTAGATCTTTTGCTCTCAGTGCTTGTTGCTTCAGATCTTGGCTTGTAAAAGCTTGATCTAGAGGCTTGAATTCATTCTATTCTCTTTGTGGTGTTTCCCTTCGTGTGTGAAGGAAGACCTGGTGGGATCTAGGTGCTGTTCCCTTCGGTTGTGAAGGAAGACTTGGTGAGGTATCCAAGGTGTGGTTATTACCTTCTGGTGTGAAGGAAGACCAACTGTGCTGGGTGTTGTAGTGTCCATAGGGGGACTGTGCCCTAGTTAGTGAAAACCTGAGTTGTTGCTCAGGGACTGGACGTAGGACTCCTAAGGAAAGGAGGTCCGAACCAGGATAATTCCTTGCGTTGTGTGATTGATTCTTTGTGAGTTTGTTGTTCATACTAACCGTTACTAACCAATATCGAAGATTTTTTGTGTGTATATTTTTACGTACAGGTGTCACCTAGATAAATTTTTAAAGACCCATTCACCCCCCCCTCTGGGCTTGTCAACTAGGCAACAAGTGGTATCAGAGCGAGTCTCTTCGACAAAGAAGAAAGATCCAACGATCTGAAGAGTAAAGATCCATGGCAGCCCAAGGTAACATTGAAGGTCAGTCTGTCAACCGACCCCCTCTCTTCGATGGTGAAGATTATGCTTATTGGAAAACCAGAATGGAGTACTTTCTCTAAGGTCACGACTATCAGATATGGTCAATAGTAGAAGAAGGCGATCTCCTGGTCACAAATGAGAAAGCTCAGTGGACAGATGATGACAGGAAAAAGATCTCCTTGAATTGTAAGGCTAAGAGTATTCTGTGCTGTGCACTAAGCAAAAAGGAATTCAACAGAGTTTCAACCTGCAAATTCGCAATGGAGATGTGGGAAAAGCTTAGAATTACCTATGAAGGCACAGACAAGGTGAAGGAGACAAGAATTGATATTCTTGTTACACAATATGAAAGATTTCAGATGCAATCAGGTGAATCCATAACCCACATGTTCGGTAGATTTACAAATATCAAAAATGGGTTAGCCGGACTAGGAAAAACCTATGAAATTGGAGACATGGTGAGGAAAATTCTTAGATCCTTACCATCCTCATGGACCCCAAAGGTCACAACTATTGAAGAAGCTAATGATCTAAAAATGATGTCTTTGGAAAAACTCATTGGGTCCCTCATGGCCCATGAGATCAATATGGAAAGGCTAGGAGAGTCCTCTAGCAGAAAGAAGCATTCAAATGCTCTTAAAGCAGAAGAAGACAAGTCAGATGAGTCATCAGCTGAAGATGAGAACTCAAGTGGCTGTGAAGATGAAGAAGCCATGCTATCAAAAAGATTGCAATGCATTCTAGCAAAGAAGAAGAAGTTCCAATCTGGTAGAAGACACTTCAAGAGAAATAAAGACTTCAAGAAACCATATGGAAAGGATCAAAAGAAGAATGAGCCCATATGCTACGAGTGCAAAAAGCCAGGACATATCAAAGCTGAATGTCCAAAGCTCAAGAAGCCTGAATTCAAGAAGAGAGAGAGCTCCAAGAAGTTCAGGAAATATAAGAAGAAAGCTATGGCAGCTGCATGGAGCAACATCAGCGACTCAGACAGTGAGTCAAGCTCAACCAGTGATGAGGAAGAAGCCAACCTGGCTTTCATGGCAAATACCGAAGAAAAGGTAACCTCTGACTCATCCTTTGATTCTTGTAATGGTTCATATTCCGATAGTTTAGAAGAAGCTTTCAACGAACTATACAGTAAATATAGAGAAGTAACCAAACTATTAAAAGTAAGCAAGAAAAACATAGTTTGTCTAGAAAATACAAACTCAGATCTAAAATCAAAAATGAACAATTAGAAAGTCAAATAACTGAACTTAAAAGAAGAAATGAACTGTTATGTGAAGATCTAAAAGCTAAGAATGAACTAATAACTGAATTAGAAAAACAAGTAAGTTCAGATGAATTGAAAACTAAAATCAAGACACTAACAGAAGAAAATATACAGTTATCTAGCACATTAGAAAAATTCACAAATGGTAAAAACTCCCTCATATTAAAAGGTGCCAGAAGATCAGGTAAGAAGAAAAATAGATTAGGATATACACCCCCAGATAATGAAGAAACCATAGTTTATCCTAAAACATATCCAACACCAAAATTTGTACCCGAACAAGATATAGCATACAAAGCTAACTTCAAATATATGGAAAAAGTAACCAAATTATCCTGCTGTAGTCACTGCAACAAGTTAGGACATATCATAACAACATGCCCAACAAAACATAAGAAATGGATAATCAAAGGTAAAATCAATGATACTAACCAACAGGACCCAAAAGAATTTGGGTACCTAAAACTTGATGATTTTATTTCAGGGTAACACTCGAGCATCCAAATGGTATTTGGACAGTGGGTGCTCAAGGCACATGTCAGGAAATCAAAAGCTATTCACCTATCACCAAGCTGAAGAAGGAACAGTTACCTATGGAGACAATGGGAAAGGCACAGTAATTGGCAGTGGCTCTGTGAGCAACAAAGGAAAAATAGTCATTGAAGATGTATTGCTTGTCAAAGGGTTGAAGCACAACCTCATTAGCATCAGCCAGCTTTGTGACAGAGGTCATCAGATTCAGTTTCAAGAGTCAAAGTGCAGCATACTAAAGGATGGAGCAGTAATCTTCGAAGCCAATAGGGAGAAAAACCTGTATGCACTTCATCTTGAAGAACTCAAGGATCAAGATATTTGCCTGGCAGCAAATAAAAGCCAGTCAACTGAACTGTGGCACAAAAGACTAGGTCATTGCAGCATAGATGGGATGAGAAAATTGCTAAAGAAAAATCTTGTGGAAGGCCTGCCAAAGGTTAGTGCAAAAATGGAAGGTGTCTGTAGATCTTGTGCTAAGGGAAAGCACACCAAGAGCTCCTTCAAGTCAAAAACGGTGGTAACCACCTCAAAACCCTTAGAGCTCCTTCATATGGATCTATTTGGGCCAATGAGAACTACCAGTCTTGGAGGAAAGAACTTTGGAATTGTCATAGTCGATGATTACTCAAGATTCACTTGGGTATCATTCCTAGAGCATAAAGATGACACTTTTGAAAACTTTGTTAGTTTCAGCAAGAAAGTCCAGAAGGATCAAAAGTTCAGCATTGTTTCTATCCGATCAGATCATGGTGGTGAATTTCAGAATGAAAATTTTTCTAAATTCTGTGATGATCAGGGGATTGAGCATAATTTCTCAGCACCAAGGACACCACAGCAAAATGGAATTGCTGAGAGAAAGAATAGAACTCTATTGGATATGGCAAGAACAATGCTATCAGAATATGATCTGCCAAGGTATTTTTGGGCTGAAGCAGTCAACACAGCAAGCTACATTATCAACAGAGTAATGATCAGGCCAATCCTAAAGAAGACTGCATATGAACTGTTCAAAGGAAAGAAACCAAAGATCAGCCACTTCAGGACATTTGGATGTCCTTGCTTCATCCACAACAATGGAAAAAGAGACATTGGTAAGTTGGATGCCAAATCAGATGAAGGCATCTTCATGGGGTACACCTCTAAACCCAAAGGCTATAGAGTATTTAATAAACGCACGTTATTAATTGAACAGTCTGTACATATTATTTTTGATGAAACTAACCCTTCCTTGAGAAAGGAAGAAGATAGTGATAATGATAATGCAGATGAACTGTCCAAGAAGCTAAAGAATACATCAATTGAGGACAAGGATGATCCACCTCTGGAAGATATGCAACAAAAGGAAATTACTCGTGAAAATCTTCCAAAGGAGTGGAGATACAAGAAAGATCACCCACCTGAGAATATTATCGATGATTCATCTATTAGGGTAAGAACAAGTGGTAACATGATACCCTGTGATTATTTAGCATTTGTTTCTCAAATAGAGCCGAGGACAGTCAATGAAGCTCTTGGTGATGAATCTTGGATCTTGGCCATGCAAGATGAACTAAATCAGTTCAAGAGAAACCAAGTATGGTCACTTGTTCCTAGACCATCAGACCATCCAGTTATTGGCACCAAATGGGTGTTCAGAAATAAATTGGATGAGGCTGGTGTGATCTTAAGAAACAAGGTCAGACTGGTAGCTCAAGGCTACTCCCAAGAGGAAGGTATAGATTTCGATGAAACCTATGCACCTGTAGCTAGACTTGAGGCTATTAGAATATTATTTGCATATGCATCAGCATTAGACTTAAAACTATTTCAAATGGATGTCAAATCTGCATTCTTAAATGGTTTTATAAAAGAGGAAGTTTATGTGGAACAACCCCCGGGTTTTGATGACACAGAATTTCCTAATCATGTTTTTAAACTTCATAAGGCATTATATGGTTTAAAGCAAGCACCTAGGGCCTGGTATGAAAGGCTTAGTTCTTTTCTTCTAAACTATGGTTTCAGTAGAGGTCAAGTAGATAGCACTTTATTTGTAAAATCAAAAGTTAAAAGCATACTACTTGTACAGATTTATGTAGATGATATTATCTTTGGATCTACTGATGAATCCCTTTGCAAGTACTTTGAAAAGTTGATGCAGGGAGAATTTGAGATGAGCATGATGGGAGATCTCAATTATTTCCTTGGATTGCAAATCAAGCAAGGAAAAGATGGCACCCACATCTGCCAAGCAAAGTACACCAAAGAACTCTTGAAGAAATTTAGATTCGATAACACCAAGCCAATGTCAACACCCATGAGTACATCAACAAGGATGGACAGTGACAAAGATGGTAAGAAAGTAGATCAAAAGATCTACAGAGGTATGATAGGTTCATTGCTTTACTTAACAGCAAGTAGACCTGATATATTATTTAGTGTATGCATGTGTGCTAGGTATCAAGCAGATCCTAGAGAATCTCATTTAATCTCTGTAAAAAGAATATTTAGGTACTTAGCTAGAACTCATGATCTAGGTCTATGGTATCCAAAATCCTGTGAAATTAGTTTAGTAGGATACTTTGATGCTGACTATGCTGGATGCAAAGTAGATAGAAAAAGCACCAGTGGTTGTTGTCAATTTCTTGCAGGGTGTTTGATATCCTGGTCATCAAAGAGACAAAATTCAGTGGCACTGTCTACAGTTGAAGCTGAGTACGTGGCTGCTGGAAGTTGCTGTACACAACTCCTATGGATAAAGCAACAACTTGAGGATTTTGGACTCAATATCAAATCAATTCCACTATTGTGTGACAACACCAGTGCCATCAATCTCACCAAAAATCCAGTCCAACATTCAAGGACCAAGCATATTGAGGTCAATATCATTTTATTCGTGATCATGTAGCAAATGGTAATATTGAAATTTCATTTATTGACACAAATGGTCAGCTAGCAGATATCTTCACAAAAGCCTTACCTGAAGAGAGATTTACATCTCTTAGAAGGGAATTGGGCATGTGCAATTTGTAAAAGATTTCTGTTTAAAACTGGCAAATAAACTTTTAGAATTAAGTAAATTTTTCCCTCCATGGTTTTAAGCAAAAGAAATTCAAATTACCTTTCTTGGCCGCTTCTTTATCAAAGTCGGTTTGAATAGTCAAACTCTTTTGTCGCTTTCTGCCGCCGTTTGGCGCCTCACTTTCCGCAAAGCATTTATTCAATTACAAAAATCGATGTGGGGACGTTTCATCTCCCATCTTCTACCTTTTTCCCTCTTTCTTCTGGTTGCCTAATCCGATGGCCTAACGATTCAGACATCGACTCTCTGCAAGTTTGAAGCTCATCTCTTCTTCCCGCGACAAATTTCTTGAGGGCTTTCACTCCTTTCTTCTCAACCCTCCAGAAACCCTGTTCACCTGATTCCATGGCCGCATCTGTCATCTCCGGAAGTCTTGGGGGCTACGATGCTGAGTTCCTTACTCTTGAGCAGTAGGAGAGGTTCACGTTTGTGAAGACCAAAGTTTGTGGGAATAAAGCAGTAGATGTTGCTGATCTCGAGAAGAACGAGATGCACAGTGTTGTAGTAGCCATAAGCAGGATGAAGTGGTCAGTTTTTTCAACCTTCTCTGAGGTTAGCTATCCAAACCTCGTGAAGGCGTTCTATGTTTCCTTGAAATCAGAGACAGATGGGTCTGTGACGTCTTCAGTCAAAGGTATTCCTATAAAGATTGATCATGATCTTCTGAAGATGTTGTTTGATGTGAGTACAATCAGTCACAATGGGGTTCACACCGTGGACGCCCAAGTTAAAGGTCTTGGCATTGTAGGACCAGGGTTCAGACTGAGAGATGGGAAAATAGATATCAATCAGTTGAATGCTTTCAACTGCCTCCTTCATTTCATAGTTTGTCAGATTCTGGTTCCTAGAAGTGCAACATTCTCCTCTTGTACCAAGGCAGATTCGGATATGATGTTCTGGTCATACAGAACAAGGAGATCAACATGGCCGAAGTAATGATAGAAAGGATGAGGTTTGCCCGTGATCAGATTTGCGATACAAAGAGCAAGCTTAATGTCTCTTTTCCCTATGCCCATTTGCTTACCAAGATCTTTAAACACTTTGGTGTTGATCTATCTGGGGTAGTAGTTGAGAAGATGGGCCAAGCAACTAGGTCCAGAAATCTGAGGAAGAGTGGGTTTTCAGTTGTTGATAGAATTTGGTCTAAGACCTCTATGGCAGAGGGAGAGGCCATTATAGGAGATATTCCAGATATTCAGGAAGAAGTGCCAGAAGCATCAGCAGAACCAGCAGCAGTAGCAGTAGCAGCAGAAGTTGAGGTAGCAGTTATTGAATCAGCAGTTCAAGAGGCAGCAGGACCATCTGAATTGGCAGCTCAAGTAGCAGGGACAGCAGAGCTAGCAGGGTCCCCTGAAGTGTTAGTCGAATCTCAACCTCCAGAAGCACCAGTAGGAGGAGCAGTGGTAGGCGCAGTAGATCCTTTGCCCACCTCCATTGTTGCTTCTATCCTTAGAGAGGTGTTGGATTCTATTCATTCCACCCCAGTCACTCCTGAGGTTGATGGAAATTCAGAGGAAGAAGTTGTGGCATCAGGCCACATTGAGGAATCAGTTGCTCCTGAAGAAGCTGTTATGGAAGATGCTCCCATTCAGGGGGAGCAAGAGTCAATGGAAGAAGATGCTCCTACTGAGGGGGAGCAATTAAAGGGTGGACCAGCAAAAGCAGCACAATGTGATGAGCCTATGGGCAGTGTGCCTGCTAATGAAGTTTTTGCCTGTTCACATGATGATGGCACTCAGGGGGAGGAACATGACAATCCCCCAGGTAATGATCCTAGAGACGGGGAGACAGCCAGCTCCTCTGAATCAGATGATGATCAGCAGCCTCCAGCTTCAGAGTCAAGGCAGAAAGGAAAAGAAGTGGATTATGAAGTTCCACTCTTAGTAGATACTCCTTTCGAGAGGCAGGTGAGACAGAAAATTGTTATTAATTTGAAACCTGTCGTTGAAAGATTAGATGCTCAAGGAGAGATCTTCTGCTCTCTTCAATGTGATGTGAACTCCACTTTTATGAGCCAAGCATCCACCACTAAGGAAATCTCTCAAATAAGAAATGCAATGAAATGGTTCAACAAAGAGATGGGCAGTATGAAGTCTATGCTAGCTGAGATTCTGAAGGCAGTTGGAGCTCAAGCTCCTCCTCCTCCTGCACCTCCTGCAGATCAGAACTTGGATGCTGACACTTCCAGGCCACCAGGGCCATCAGGGCCGTCCGTTCCTGTGTCCGGGCCATCAGGGCCGGCACCAGCAGCAGCAGCAGCAGAGGCAGAGGTCAATGAGCAAGAGCCATCTGGGCCAGCTAAGCATGTTGAAGAGCCTCCAGGACCAGCTGAGAAGGTGTCAGGGCCATCAGGGCCTTTGGAGTCTGATCCTATGCAGACAGTGGTAGAAGAAGAAGTCTTGGCACCAAAGCCCCCAGCTCCTTCTTTTTCTTCTCAAACACCTGTTCCTCCATCTCCACCCTCAGCTTCTACAGCACCTCCTGCTCCCCAGACCTTCAAAAAGCCTCAACCCAGACCCATTTCCTCTCCAACACCATTTCCTTCTCAATCTACTTTTTCTCCTGTCTCTTCCACTCATATTCCTCCACCTCCATCTATCCTTGAGGTTCCTCCAGCCTCATCATTAGTAGGAGCCTCCTCCTCTGGTCCCTCATCATCAGCTGGACCATATCCTCACACCTCTTCTTCTCCATCATCCCTTCTTCATCCTCATCCTCCTCCCTCCTTCATCACCATCATTCCAGAAGGAACTCAAATTGATGGTCCCTATATGAGCCCCATCAAAGAAGAATTTGAGGACACTATTCTTGGCTTTGTTCTCAAAGTTGGCCAGCATATTCATGTCTCTGATCCCTCCTGTCCTCCCTCTAAGAAAAGAAAAACCTCTTCATCTCTTAATCCGTTGTATCCTCCCTTGTGGTTTTCTCTCACAGAGCTCACTAAAAACAGGCCTCTCTACAGGGAATACCTCACAAAGGTTGTCTTTGCCACCATCTTCAATCTACCTTTCCTAAACCTTTCTGACCATCTTCAAACCATCCTACCTTACACCTCTCTTACCAAGGTTGTCAAGGCCAAGATCTTCTCTTCTGCTCAATCCCTATCTGAAGAAGAATGGGCACGCTCAAATAAGGTCCTCTACAACAAGTTTCTCTCTGCCAGATCTGAAGTGTTTCCTCCCAGGGATCACTCTCTCACCTTGTCAGAATGGTTTCTACTCCACCATAACAACTCCTGGGCTCCCTTCATCCAGAAAGAGATCAAGATGATCAGGCAATTCAACATGTTTAATGATTATAGGTATCTTCATCGTTTACCTAAAGTCCAACTCAGTCAGTTCAGGCAAGCCAACAGAAATCTTGGACCTGAGCTTGGCACTGCAGCAATTCAAGTAGACTTTGCTACTCTTCAGCTGCCAGAGGCTACATATCTTCCTCCTCTTCACTCTTTGCTCATGGATACACCAGTGGGCTCAGTTATTTTTGATCGTTTTGCGCGAGTGATGGGCAGAATCAAAGTTCAGAAGGGCAGTGTGGTAGCTTTCCCCAGATTTATCTTTAGGGAGTACCACCTAGGCCACATCCATGCTGAGATTCTAGCCCCTGCCTTGTCAGAATGTGAAAGACTGACACCTGCAGGGTGGGCCAAATTCTATCCCCTATCTGCTCAGCAATTGTCAGATACAAATGTCACCTTAGCCAGGGAAGGCCGCCCTCCAATCTCAGCTACAACCTTTTTGGATATGAATTCCCTCCACCTTGTAAATGATCCTCTTCAAATTTGGGTGGAAAGGTACAAAGTCTATGTCGCCATGCGCCAGGAATTGAAGCATAGGCAGATCTTCTATCCTGTTTCCCTTAATCAGTTTCTTGCGTGTGCTAGCTTTGGAAAAGTCTCCTTCTACAAGCACTCCTTGGACAAAGATCCGTACATTGATTTCCTTGAAGCTCAGTTGGTCCTTCATCTCAAACGAATGGCTCCCTCTATGGGACCCAATTATTCTGTTGGTCCTGGACCCTTCAAGACTTACTTTGAGAGGCAGGAAGAGCAAGCCTGGGAGATTATATCTCATTTTGCCTCTCTTTTATCTCCTGCTTATTACTTACCTGTACCTCCACAGAATGAATAAACTACATTTGCTTGTCTCTACTTATCTTTTCTCTTCTTTGTCTCAGCTTATCTTTTTTGCTTAATGACAAAAAGGGGGAGAAAAATACTTAGCATATCTGAAATACATTCTGCAAATATTCAGATTCTTTATTTATGCTTATTATTAAGTTTTGTCATCACCAAAAAGGGGGAGATTGATGCTCAGTCTGTCCCTATGTAATTTTAATTAATTACATATTTATTTTGGTGATTAACAAAATCAAACAAAAATTCTAACACATTCTTCATAAGTCTTAAGTACAGGAAATACACCAAGGTCAAATAAGCCAATATTGGTAAGTATTACCTTTCTGAAGCTTTTTATCTTGTCAAGATCATATTTCTCTAAGTTCACATCGACTTCTGTTGAAAGTCACAACGACTTCCTTTAGTGCTATAACGATTTGAATTCATAACGATTTCTTAAGTGTCTGAACGACTTCTTTACTGTGACATCGTTTGATTACAAACAAATCGTTCTCACAACGATTCTATAAGTCATCGCAACGACTTGCTCGCCGGAACGACTTCATAAGTTATCATAACGATTTCTTTAGAATTCGCAACGACTTGCTCGCCGTAACGATTTCGTAAGTTATCATAACGATTTCTTTAGAATTCACAACGACTTGCTCGTCGTAACGATTTCTTAAGTTATCATAACGATTTCTTTAGAATTCGCAACGACTTGCTCGCCGTAATGACTTCGTAAGTTATCATAACGATTTCTTTAGAATTTGCAACGACTTGCTCGTCGTAACGATTTCTTAAGTTATGAGAATTCGTAACGACTTGCTCGCCGTAACGACTTCGTAAGTTATCATAATGATTTCTTTAGAATTCGCAACGGCTTGCTCACCGTAACGATTTCTTAAGTTATCACAACGATTTCTTTAGAACTCATAACGATTTGCTTTGCGCAACGATTTCTTTAGAACTCATAACGATTTGCTTTGCGCAACGATTTCTTTAAAACTTATAACGATTTACTTTGCGCAACGATTTCTTTAAAGCTCACAACGATTTGTTAAGTGTTCATAAAGATTTCTTTGATGAACACATAAACTTGCTTCCTATAAACGATTTGCTCTCTATAATGACTTGTTAGTATTCATAACGATTTCATAAGTCATATAGACAACGACTTTATGGTTTATATCGACTTGACATTTATCTTATCTCTTAAAGCGTTGAATAGTCAAAGTTTTCTCTTATCTATCTGAATGTTGTGCATTTAATAAAGACAAAACGTATCTCTACATGCATGCAGATGATATCCTTTTACTATTGTGCATTTTCTGTCAACATCTTTTAGAACAAGCTATTTGGCATTACTATTTTGGTGAATACTCACATCAACGTTTACTGACAACAAGAGACAGCCTAGCTGTCTACTGTTCTAGCATTTAATGTGTGCAGGGTCCTAAAGACATTCTGTCATACAACGTTGGACCATATAGACGCCAGAAGACCCTATCTCTTTGCGTACTCAAATGGATAAAAGATTGTTGAAGCTTCCAAATGTCAAGCAGTCTAACGTCTATCAATTTAAGAGACAATGGTTACTTCAACAGCCGTATTTCAAAAGGAGATATAAATACAAGACAGAAGTAAAGAATAAAATGCAACTGAGTGGTGAACAAGCATCTCGCATATGAGCATTCAAATCCTTCTGCAAGAAGTCCAGAGCCAAGAATCTCATCTCTCATCATCTTTAGCTCTTTGCTCTCTGTGCTGTAATAGAACTTCTAAGAGAGCCCGTGTAGTTCTGAGAGTGTGTCTTATTTAGATCTTTTGCTCTCAGTGCTTGTTGCTTCAGATCTTGGCTTGTAAAAGCTCGATCTAGGGGCTTGAATTCATTCTATTCTCTTTGTGGTGTTTCCCTTCGTGTGTGAAGGAAGACCTGGTGGGATCCAGGGTGCTGTTCCCTTCGGTTGTGAAGGAAGATCTGGTGAGGTATCCAGGGTGTGGTTATTCCCTTTTGGTGTGAAGGAAGACCAGCTGTGCTAGGTGTTGTAGTGTCCAAAGGGGGACTGTACCCTAGTTAGTGAAAACCTGAGTTGTTGCTCAGGGACTGGACGTAGGACTCCTAAGGAAAGGAGGTCCGAACCAGGATAATTCATTGCGTTGTGTGATTGATTCTTTGTGAGTTTGTTGTTCATACTAACCATTACTAACCAATATCGAAGATTGTTTTTGTGTATATTTTTACGTACAAGTGTCACCTAGATAAATTTTTAAAGACCCATTCACCCCCCCCCCTCTGGCTTGTCAACTGGGCAACATTTTGTACCCACTGAGAACGTCATCAGCAGCCAGGGAGTCACCCTATTGGGGCTCTTTCTTCCTTCCCTCCTCATTTCTTCCTTCATGCATTTTATTGTTTCTTTTAGATAGGAATCGATTCCATTTTTCTCCCACGTTTTCCCATAACCTAAGGGGTTTAAAAACCACCCCAGGTCTGTTCCCTCCATGCTCCCCTTTTTCATTTCATTCATGGATAACTACTACACTTAATATGTTCTAACATGGTCTTATTTGTTGTTTTCTTTGTTTTGGCAGGCATCCAAGCAACATCTAACGAGGAGCTCTTGTCCCCTGGCCGGCCGGAGGACAGGAAGAAGGTCCAACCACATTTTCTCCCACCCTGCAGAGAACGCGGCAGACAAGGGCGTCGCAACAGCATGAACGCGCCCTGGTAGGGCATCGTGACACTAGGCCCATCGTGGTGGGTCAGCCCGTCTCGATCTCAGTAAGTCCTCCGTTCTCACCTCCTTTTCCTAGCATAGTTAGCCCATCTATTTCTTTATTCTGGCAACTATCTAGGTGGCGATCACACCCTCCATGTTTCCATGCTATTTTAAAAACGTGCTTTGTGTTTCGAGGGGGTGCACAACCCCGTGATTACACCTTTTGGCGATCACGGTGGGACATTCAGTGCTAGCCTCGTTGTTTGTTGCTTGCCTGCCTGCCATCATCATTTGTTTTACTGCTTTGTAGAGCCATGTTAGGTATTTCTGTGTTGTTTGTGTGTTTCTGCGCTCTGTCATTAATGCGGCGTGTCGTGGCGCCGCGATCTAACCGCATCCAGCGTGGCGGACGCGACTACAGGTACACATTCTTCCCCCTCTCCGTGCATTGTCCCTTCATTGTGGGTGCATCCATGTTTTCTCCATGTTGTCCTATCATGCATATTCGCATTTGTGTATGTTAGAATCCTGCTAGGGTGCGGATTTTCCTTTTATTCTTCACTGTTTGATTTCGGATCTGGTCGTGGTTGATCATGTGGTCGTGACATTGTTGCGTCCCAATTAGACATCGCATCTTCAGGTACACATTGTTTGTTACTGTTTCTAATCTATGTGTCGGTTTCTGTGTGTCTAGTGAGTCTTGCTATGTTGTTTAGTTTATTCCATGATTGTATTTCGCCCTAGGGTAGTCTGTTTGCCATTTGTTTGTGTGTGACTATGGGTTTCTGTGCTCAGTTATGATCGCGGCCGCGTTGGCGGTCGCGATAAGGTCGCGACGGATATGGTCATCGGGACATCAGCCGAGACCTTCCAGTTGTTGTTTGTTAGCTTAGGTTAGACTTGCATGCACCTTGGTGCACCTAGGCTCATGCATACACTTCTGTCTCGTGGAGATTAGGTTTTCCTCCTTGGTAGAGTCGACCCTCTCACCTGCGAGCACTCGTGGGCTGACCAGGGCCACCTACCGAGGGCCTCCGTAAGTCCCTGTGGCCGTACGCACGTTGCGGTTTGCCTGGCTAGTTGTACCTGTTGTACCCTTAGATCAGGCTGTGTCACACGTGAGTTGTATGTCCCCTTTAGTGTCACCGGAGTACTTGAGTTCATACCCATTAGGGTCCTTCTTTAGCCGAGTGTAATTCAATTAAATCATTACATTAAAAGGCTAAGTGATAACCCTAAAACCCTGACACATATCATGTTAACTTGGGTGTTTGCTTGAGGACTCTTTTTCTCATTTCCTTCTTGTGTGTTGTAATTGTTGTTGTACCCCTTATTTGTATTTTAGTGTATCCTCTTTAAATTCCCCTACTTTTCATTCTCTCATGGCTCCTTTCCACTTCACCTATCATCCAACCTCTCCTCCTCATGTAGACCCCTTGTCTCATGAATCTATTCCAAATTTGGCCCAGTCCAGGGCCCATCGGGCCGGTGAGAGTGCTCGTCCTCAATCTGTTCCGTCGCCATCCTCTTCTAATGAGGGCGTTGAATTGCAGCACCTCCTACTTGAAATGGCCCCGACCAGGCCCGCGAATTTTTGTCCACCTTTGCTCTACGGACTTCTTCTGGGATGGGCCCAATAGGCCCACATGATCCTTCTCATGCTAAATCTCCTCACATTGTCACTCCTAGATTGGGCCACTCTTCTGTTCAGCCCACATCATTGCGACTGGCCCATTATGCTCATTCTGGTCCGGACCTTGACTCTCGATTACGCTCTCATGCCCAAGATGGCCCTCGCTATCCACAATCCACCTCGACTCAGGACTTCCAATCTGAGTTCGAGTCCATGAAGTGAGAGCTTAGTGATTTGCGGAGGCAATTAAATCCCAAACCCTCGTTCAATGATACTCTCTCTGATTTCCATGGTCTTCGGATCCCTCCACTTTCTCAGCTTTCTGTCTATCACAAATATAATGGAGCTGGAGACCCTTACATCCATCTGAAGGAGTTCCTCTATGACTCGGCGTCCTACCAACATGATCGCCACTTATTGGCTTACCTTTTTAGGCGGTCGTTGGATGGGCCCGCTCTAGAGTGGTTTTATTCCTTGCCTTCCAATGAAGTTGAGAATTTTGAAGTCGTCAAGGTCAAATTCATACAACAATATAAAGGTTGGGTCGGGACCAAGTATTCAATGGCCGATCTGGTGGCTGAGCAGATGAAGCCTGATGAAGAATTTGCAACTTATGCTGACCGGTGGCGTCAGATGTCTGCCCATGTTCAAATGCACCTCCCGGAAGAGGAGAAAATCAAGCTCATTATTGCTAATGCAACACCACATCCATGCAACAATTATACAACCGTGCTCGCTTTGTCAAAACCCAACTCAGTGACTGTTTTGTGCCATCCTTGTTTGAGGTCCAACAACACAGTTGCACATTTCAAGGGTCCACTTATGAGGGAGTTGAAACCCACGCCCAAGTTGATGTTATCCACCGTCCCACACCGTCCCACTCCACTGACCATTACTCATCCTCACCACTCCCACCAAGACAACTCGCACCACTTCCACAAGAACAACCCCCTCGCCCATGCCATCGCACCACACCATCCCATACTCACCCATCACAACGTCCACTTGGCCCAAAGCGAGCCTATTATCATCAGTTGCCGGAGTCCCTCTCTGATGTCTTCACAGCCCTGATGTCTATCAATGCATTGCAACTCCCTCCAGAAAAGCCAAGCTGGGACGTGACAGTGGACCAATCAGAATATTGCCCATATCATCACCATCTAGGGCATACAGTCGTGAACTGCTGCGAATTCCGGGATGTGATCTATGATCTAGAGCACAAGATAGATTGGGCTGAAATGCACAGACTCATCCTGCATTGTCAAGACAAGAGCAGAGCAAAAGGCCAGGGGCAGCAGCCCTCTCCATCATAGACGGCAGAACAGCCGCCCAAGCAGCCAGCACCACAGTCAAAACAGCAAGCACAAGCATCGAGGCAGTCACCATCTCCATCGGCTCAAGGCTAGAGGCATTTCTTCACCTACCCTCCAAGTGCATCATCCGCTCTGTCACCACCTCAACAGTCTTCCCCACCAACCTTTGCTCAGGCTATCTCCACCACACCTACCCTTGGTACCACATTGCACCCCGATGACAAACTGTCGGCTCGACATATTGTGTCAGTGCACCATTGGTCATCTTCCCCAATGCCACAAACCATTGATCCCTCACCTCCCACAGACCCTCCATCCTTACCCCTCACTACTATCTCCACCCCACCACCACTTTTACCTGAGCAAGCCATTACCACCACACCAAGGCTCGAGCAAGCTCCACTCACCTCTGAGCCAGAGCAAGAGTTTCCCACTCCTAAGCTTAAGCTGATTCAGCCTCTGAGTTGGAAGAAGAGCTCTATCCACACGAGCCTGTCCTTGCCATCATCCAATCACCTCACACTAAACCCTTCGCCTCCGACGAACCCATCACCGCCACCATACATCCTGTTACCATAACCACCCAACGGAGCGGGTGTGAACCACCAAGAATATGCCTCAGATCTACTTCTCATGTGCAAGAAGGACCAAGTAAAGGTAGCCCAGTCCCAGTCATGCGCTTCGACCCTCATAACTACATCAATCGCATGCCGGTCTATGTCCTTATCTCAGGCACATTTGGGAAGGGTAAGCCTCCATCTCCTCAGAAAATGGTTGTCAAGAAGAGTTCTCAATCACTAGTACCAGTCACTTCCAAAGCAGGGATGGTAGCTGTTACACTGTTCATTGGAGATGCTACCATTAAGGCCATTATTACCCCTCGCTCGGTTGCACTACAGATGACTGGACAAAGGAAGGGCTTCTCTACGAATATTGTCCTATCTCATACTGCCGTCAAGGCCGTCATGAAGTCAATGCTTAAAGGTCAGGCATGCAAACCTCTAGTTGAAGCTCTCAACAGTACAAACTCCACATCTCTACTGGAGTCTTCACTCAAGGGGCAAGAGACCAAGCTGCCCAAAATAAGTGCACACATGACAGTCATGGCAATTGATGAGAGAGCCCTATGGCTACAGAGGAGAGAGAGGCCATCTACTGCTTGGGCCCGTTATCTGAGGAGACATACCAAGAAGAAGCAATCGTGTTCATCCGTGAGAGCAAATCAGTTGCGGCATGCAAGGGCATCTCCCAAGAAGCGAAAGAGGCTGAGATCAAGATCAAAGTTCTACAAGAGAAATGTTGATCTCCCTAGTTTGGCATCCCCCGATCTTGATCTCTCAATGTTATTCATCCTGGCCAATCTCGTTCCCAGAAGAGGCACCCGATCTCTCGATCTAGGGCTGGTGCCGCGTTCTTCCCCTCCTACTCTTTTAGGGTCTTTGGACCCTCACTTATGTCTTCCACTTGAGCCGCTTGATCATCCTCTGGGTACCCAGGGCATCTTTTCATCCCCTCCACCTGAGCCTCATAATCATCTTGTGGGCACTCATGATTCCCCACACTTATTTCCCCCACCTAAGCCCCCTAATCATCTTCTGGGTACTCAGGATTCCCCTCACTTACCTCTTTCTCCTGAGCCACCCGATCACCCTATGGATTCTCAGGGTTTCTTTCCACATCTACCTGAGTCACCTGACCTTCTTCTTGGTGCTTAGGATTCCCCTCTTCCTCTTCCACCCGAACCTCCTAACTGTAGGTCGGGTCCACCTTCTCTAGGGACATCTGATCTTGGATCTGATTCCCTTCCTTCCACTTCACCTTCTAATCCTCCAGATCCTCCACCCTCCATTCTGCGATTCATTCCTTAAACTCCTCCTGATCTCGGGCCTGACCCGATTCCTCCTTCACAACCTATTCAGGGTCCTGACCCTTTCTCTCACTGTTCCCGGGGTTTCAGTCCTCACTAACATTCTTCTCCTCCTTTGTAAATCCTTTTGTTATAGGGTTCTTATCCCTCATATTCTTGTAGAGTCTTGTCTCCCTCTTGTTTGTGATTGAGTTGACTCCAATTCTTGCCATCCCTACCTTTTCCTGCAAATGAGCTAATTAAAATTCACCAAAATCAAAGTTTGAAGACTAGTGCAGGTCGTTCTTTCAATAAAGGGGTCGCATTGTGCACAGAATAACCAGGTAAATATTTGTTTCAACACAAAGAACATCAAAGAGAGTCATTTCAGTTCGCAACTAGAGTGGTCGAGTCAGTCTTAGGTTTATTTTGCTTCTGCAGCACTCATGCTAGAGATTGCTTCGCGCTAGGGGATCGACGTTCATTCCCTGTCATTAAAGGTCACCTTAATAAAGGATCATCATCACACTCACATGGCAACCTTAGTCGGCTCCTCTAGCAAACATCGCTACTACTTAGGCCATACCTAGGAGGTGCAAAAGTTGTTCTCCTCTTTACTCGGTCGAAGTGTAAAGGCAAAAAGGCTATTTGGGTGAGGCAACTGACCTAAGCACACCCTGCTGAGAGAAAATCTCAAATAGGGACGGTCAATCAGGCCTGCAAAAGAAAAGCAAAATAAAATGAGAGAAGAAGAACAAATGAAAGAAAATCGAGGAATAGGGGCTTGACAAAGAGTGGCAGTATAGTTCCCCGCGAGACGCCCTTGAGCCCGGTCGTACGCATGCCCCAAACAAGAAACATGCACAATAAAGTGACCAAAAGTCCCTCCTCAACAGATTGAATCTCTAAGAGGTGTGCCGTGGAAGGAAGCTAAGCTTAACTGGTCTTTTAAAACTTGCACAAGACTTATTGTAAGGTCTCGGGTCTTTGTGGATCCTTATTGGGTCTTGTAGTGGTTCTGTGTTGTCGACGACAAGACCATTGTCGTTGACTTGTGGTTGACGGCCATGGCTAGCCGTTGAGTCAGAGTCAGCATCCAGCGATGTGGACGTTTGATGTTGAACTCAGCGACAGGAGATCTGGACGTCAGTCTACAGGCGGTTCAGTAGGCGACCAGTGATGTTGACGTCGACTGGTCAGTCCTGTTGAAATAGGGCAGCCCGAGAGCAGAACCCATTCTTCTCTTTTCCTTTCCTTTCCTCCACCTTAGCTTTTCTCCATTTCCTTAGCTTCTGTTGGTTGATCTGAGCTCGTGGGAAGGCCCTGGATCGCGTGGCGGTGCTTGATCGGGCGGGAAACGCGAGGATTTGGTGCGATTCGTGCGGAGTCTTTGGGGGGTTCCGGCGCGATTAGTGGCTGTTTGAGGATTATTAAGGCTTTCTGAGGTAGGGACTTAACCCCTGCAACTCTCCTTATCAAACCAGCATGTTCAATTAAGTGAATTGGTGTGCAAATCATGGTTTAGGGTTGGGTTGTTTCATGCCGGAGTTTTGGGTGAATTAGACAATCTAGGTGTTAGACTGTTTAATTATGATGTTTTGGTAGTTCTGATTGATGAGAGGAAGTGTTTCCCTCCATCAGTCGAGGTTCTGTTGGGTATTTCTACCCAATTGAACTGATTCGGTTCAGTTCTGGGTTTAGGGGACTGAAGAGATCAACGTCCACATCTGTTGACGTTGGGATCTTCAGAAGTGATATAAACGACAAGGTCGATTTCCGTTTAATCAGGATAAACGACATGATGAGTGCCGTTTACCTCATATTGGCGGCAATCGATATGGCCGTTAATATCCCGTGTCCCAGCAAGCTTGAGTTGTGTGTTTAGAGGCGATTGACATGTGATGTCCGCCCTAATAGCACATGTGGGCCAGGCTTAGAGTGTGACTCCGCCTGTGCATAGGAGTAGTTGATTGTGGCACGAGGTGTTTACTACTGTACGGGGTTTCAGACGTTGAGTGTGTTTCGTCTGTTGTACGCGCGTTGCGTTACCGTGTACCCGTTTCTGTTGTGTTACCTAGGCGTGGGTGCGACTCCGTCTAGACGACTAGCGTGTGGTTATCCTCTGCTAGTGAGCCAGGACACCGAGTGCGACTATGTCCTGTGCGTACTCCTTGTGGTGGTTTTGAGCCGGTCTCCGTGGAGCCCCTTCTCTACCGCTAGGGTCAAGCGTAGGGGAAAAATCGGTCGTGGACCAGACGCGAGAGAGAGCGTCTGTAGTGTGCACACGTAGCTGGGGTTGAGAGCCTCTGTGGTGACGGGACGCCGAGCCACAGACCCTAGCTGAGTCCTACATGCTGTGTGTGTGAGTGTGTGTTACTGAGCCGCGAGGTTTACAGTTTTGTGTTGTGGTACGACGTGTACTTACTTTCAGTTTTTACTTTCCGCACTTAGTTCTGTTGCCGGTGGGGTTACTTTTCCCTACTGGGTCTCTTTTCTTGAGACTCACTCCCCTCCCTTTCAGGTGGGTCTTCGTCGACTCCCATTCCAAGCGAGTCTAGACACTCCGGTGTTGGTGCTCCTTAGCTGCAGTGAGTAGTACCTTTTTGTTGTACTTCTGTACTCTGTACTTTGCTCAGACTCTGAGTTGTATATGATGTGTTCATATAGTGGAATTTTACTGCTTTGCATGGTGTGTAACTACCCTTCCGAGCTTGTCTCGTGGGTTAGCGGGTCAGAATTCGGGTTACTGGTTGTTACTGGTAATGCGGATTCTGGGTCGTTACAGTTTGGTATCAGAGCAGTGTGAGCAGAGCTTCATAGAGTTGAAGCGACTGCTTACGTCGGCGCCAGTTCTTGCCTTACCTTCAAGTGAGGAGGGTTTTTAGGTTTGCACAGATGCTTCAGGTGTTGGTTTGGGTGCGGTTTTGATGCAGCAAGGCTGAGTGGTGGCTTATGCGTCTCGCCAGCTTAAGCCCCACGAAGAGAGTTACCCGACCCACGACCTAGAGCTTGCAGCTGTGGTGTTTTCTTTGAGGATTTGGCATCTTTACCTGTACGGAGTGAGTTTTGTAGTCCGTACCGACCACCAGAGTTTGAGGTATGTGTTTTCTCAGAGGGATCTGAATATGAGGCAGCGTCGATGGATGGAATATCTGAAGGACTATGATTTCAGCATTGAGTATAAGCCTGGAAAGGTGAATGTGGTTGCAGATGCCTTGCGTAGGAAAGCACAGATGAGTCATCTGATGCTTAGAGAGTGGCAGTTGTGGCAGTCTGCGACAGAGGGGTCTTTCAGAGTTTCGTCCAGTCGTCGTCAGTTTATGTTGGGCAGTTTGTTAGCGGCTCCCGCCGTTGTGAGACAGGTTGCTGAGGCTCAGCAAGCAGATCCCGAGTTGCACAGTGTGTTGCTTCTCCCAGAGGTTGAGCTTTGCGAGGACGGGACTGTTAGGTTCCGAGATAGACTCTATGTTCCTGTTGAGGAGTCTATCAGGAGAGTTGTGTTGCAGGAGGCACATGGTTCCAGGTACTCAATTCATCCAGGGTCGACCAAGATGTATCACAGGTTGAGATGTCAGTTTTGGTGGCCTGGGATGAAGAGAGACATAGCGGCTTTTGTTGCTAGGTGTTTGGTCTGTCAGCAGGTGAAGGCCGAACATCAGCGTCCAGGAGGACTTGTGCAGCCGTTAGAGATTCCGATGTGGAAGTGGGACCATGTGACGACTGACTTTGTTTGTGGTTTGCCGAGGACAGCTGGAGGTTTTGACAGCATTTGGGTTCTTGTGGACAGATTGACGAAGATTGCCAGATTCTTGCCTGTCAGGACTAGTTGGGGTGTGAGTAGGTTGGCCGCGTTGTACGTAGAGCGGATTGTTCCTTTGCATGGAGTGCCGATCTCTATTGTGTCAGACAGGGATCCTCGCTTCACTTCTGGGTTCTGGCGCAGTTTCCAGAGAGCTTTGGGGACAGAGTTGGCTTTTAGTTCCGCCTACCACCCTCAGTCAGACGGTCAGTCAGAGCGGACTATCCAGACTTTGGAGGACATGCTTAGAGCTTGCTGTCTGGAGTGGCAGGGGTCGTGGACAGCTCACTTACCGTTGGTCGAGTTTGCATATAATAATAGATATCACTCCAGTATCGGTTTGGCACCATATGAGGCTTTGTACGGACGACCGTGTCGCACTCCTCTTGACTGGTTCGAGGTTGGCGAACGGGTTGTCACGGGGCCAGAGTTGGTACAGCAGGCAGTTGAGGTAGTTCAGCTTGTGAGACAGAGACTTTAGTCAGCTCAGAGTCGGTAGAAGAGTTATGCAGATCAGCGCAGACGACCGCTCGAGTTTCAGGTAGGGTACCAGGTGTTTGTCCGTGTGTCTCCTATGAAGGGAGTGGTGAGGTTTGGTAGGCGTGGAAAGTTGAGTCCTCGCTTTATTGGACCTTTCACCATTTCTGAGCGTGTCGGAGGTTTGGCGTACAGACTTGAGCTTCCGTCAGAGTTGGCAGCAGTCCACGATGTGTTTCACGTGTCGATGCTTCGGAGGTACCTTTCTGACGAGTCTCACGTTCTGCAGAGTGCAGAGTGGTCTGAGGTGACTCCAGTGTTGACTGTACCAGAGTTTCCGTTGCACATTGAGGATCTCCGAGTTCAGAGGTTGAGGAACAAGGCAATCCCTTTAGTTCGTGTTGCGTGGCAGCGGCACTCCGGTGGTGAGTCGACATGGGAGCGGGAGGACGAAATGCGCGAGCAGTTTCCGTACCTCTTCGGTGAGTCTTCTTTCTTTATGTTGTTTGAATTTTGAGGGAAAAATTCCTTAAGGGGGGAGGGCTGTAAGGTCTCGGGTCTTTGTGGATCCTTATTGGGTCTTGTAGTGGTTCTGTGTGGTCGACGACAAGACCATTGTCGTTGACTTGTGGTTGACGGCCATGGCTAGCCATTGAGTCAGAGTCAGCGTCCAGCGATGCAGACGTTTGATGTTGAACTCAGCGATAGGAGATCTGGACGTCAGTCTGCAGGCGGTTCAGTAGGCGACCAGTGATGTTGACGTCGACTGGTCAATCCTGTTGAAATAGGGCAGCCCGAGAGCAGAACCCATTCTTCTCTTTTCCTCTCCTTTCCTCCACCTTAGCTTTTCTCCATTTCCTTAGCTTCTGTTGGTTGATCTGAGCTCGTGGGAAGGCCCTGGATCGCGTGGCGGTGCTTGATCGGGCGGGAAACGCGAGGATTTGGTGCGATTTGTGCGGAGTCTTCGGGGGGTTCCGGCGCGATTAGTGGCTGTTTGGGATTATTAAGGCTTTCTGAGGTAGGGACTTAACCCCTGCAACTCTCCTTATCAAACCAGCATGTTCAATTAAGTGAATTGGTGTGCAAATCATGGTTTAGGGTTGGGTTGTTTCATGCCGGAGTTTTGGGTGAATTAGACAATCTAGGCGTTAGACTGTTTAATTATGATGTTTTGGTAGTTCTGATTGATGAGAGGAAGTGTTTCCCTCCATCAGTCGAGGTTCTGTTGGGTATTTCTACCCAATTGAACTGATTCGGTTCAGTTCTGGGTTTAGGGGACTGAAGAGATCAACGTCCACATCTGTTGACGTTGGGATCTTCAGAAGTGATATAAACGACAAGGTCGATTTCCGTTTAATCAGGATAAACGACATGATGAGTGTCGTTTACCTCATATTGGCGGCAATCGATATGGTCGTTAATATCCCGTGTCCCAGCAAGCTTGAGTTGTGTGTTTAGAGGCGATTGACATGTGATGTCCGCCCTAATAGCACATGTGGGCCAGGCTTAGAGTGTGACTCCGCCTGTGCATAGGAGTAGTTGATTGTGGCATGAGGTGTTTACTACTGTACAGGGTTTCAGACGTTGAGTGTGTTTCGTCTGTTGTACGCGCGTTGCGTTACCGTGTACTCGTTTCTGTTGTGCTACCTAGGCGTGGGTGCGACTCCGTCTAGACGACTAGCGTGTGGTTACCCTCCGCTAGTGAGCCAGGACACCGAGTACGACTCTGTCCTGTGCGTACTCCTTGTGGTGGTTTTGAGCCGGTCTCCGTGGAGCCCCTTCTCTACCGCTAGGGTCAAGCGTAGGGGAAAAACCGGTCGTGGACCAGATGCGAGAGAGAGCGTCTGTAGTGTGCACACGTGGCTGGGGTTGAGAGCCTCTGTGGTGACGGGACGCCAAGCCACAGACCCTAGCTGAGTCCTACTTGCTATGTGTGTGAGTGTGTGTTACTGGGCCACGAGGTTTACAGTTTTGTGTTGTGGTGCGACGTGTACTTACTTTCAGTTTTTACTTTTCGCACTTAGTTCTGTTGCCAGTGGGGTTACTTTTCCCTACTGGGTCTCTTTTCTTGAGACTCACTCCCCTCCCTTTCAGGTGGGTCTTCGTCGACTCCCGTTCCAGGCGAGTCTAACCACTCCGGTGTTGGTGCTCCTTAGCTGCAGTGAGTAGTACCTTTTTGTTGTACTTCTGTACTCTGTACTTTGCTCAGACTCTGAGTTGTATATGATGTGTTCATATAGTGGAATTTTACTGCTTTGCATGGTGTGTATCTTCTTACATATAGTCTCATCGGACTTTCACTTCCTACCCTTCCGAGCTTGTCTCGTGGGTTAGCGGGTCAGAATTCGGGTTATTGGTTGTTACTGGTAATGCGGATTCTGGGTCGTTACACTTATCCTCAGACTTTCTTCCCTTTCTTCCTATAAGGCACGAACGTCTCCCAAATATGGCCTTTATAGCGGCACCGCAAGTTAGGGGCAACCAACTACAGGACGCCACCTCCCTAATGCACATCCAATCTTTTGGTGGTCTTTAATGGAAGAGGAATGAATGGGGACCCCTTGCCAGTAGTTTAATCTTGCTTTAGTGCTGTAATAGCAAATGTGAGTACCTTCCATTTCATGTGTTTCTTAGGAAAGGCAATGTTGGCTTTAGGTATTATTTAAAAAAAACAAAAAAAAATGAAGATGAGCAGCACAACAATGTACTCAACTTCCTTTTTCTCTCTCTCTTTTGGATCTCATGTCACACTCATGTCAATTACAATTCGTTCCAATAATCACAAACATTGGCACAGAACATAAAAAGATCCACTAAAGATAAGCATCATGTACAAAGATAAGGGGGAGGTGGCTCACAAGCTCCTCACTGTCCGCTGCCACTCTCCCAGGTTCCCTCGTGTCTCTCGGGCGGGGGTAGCATCTCACCACCACCCCTACCACTCCTAGCTCTCGTCTCCCCTGCTAAGCACCTCTCCTCCTCCTCGTTCCTCTGTCGACTGGAGGAACCGGCTAAAAACTGTCTGACCGAAGTACCACTCGCTCCGCTCACTCCGGTCCTGCTCCTGCTTCTGCTCCATGTCTGACCTATGTCTGTCACTATGCCCCGAAGCTCTCGGGCCAGGGATTGCTACACGACCAGCTCGGTGCGCAGGCGAGACAACTTCGCCTGATCTGCTGCTGGCCCCTGCGTGCGCAGCAATGCCAACTCCCTCGTCAGCTCCTCTACCTGTGTGCGCAGTCGGTCCCTCTTTGCTACTGCCATCTCTGTCTGGAGGCGCCGCTCGGCAGTCGACGCTGTCGCCGCTTCAACCTGCTCCTGCAACTGGGCTACCCGGTCAGCGGCAGTCCTCAGCTCGGTCACCTATGGCAAATCAAGTCAGTACCAAGTGTAAGCAAAATTCAGTTCAACTTACTGCCATACTTACTCTCTCCGTCAGTTCGGCTTGTGCCTCCTCGGCCCTCTCCACTGCGCTCACCAGCCGGTCCTTTAGATTCGATTGGGAGCCCTCTGCCGTTGCTCTGGAAGAGGATGCACCGGCCTGTGCCCTCCTCACACCTGCTAGCTCCGTCCGCTGCACATACAACACTTGTCAGTTTCTTAATCAACTAAAGGAAATCGGTAGGTTATTGAAGTCTGAGTAGGTGCTTACCAACTGCTCCATCTCCCTCTGGGCTATCTCCTGGTTCTGTACTGTCGAATGCAGTAAGGCCTAGAGTGAGGCAATCTCCCCGGTCACATCTACCTGCAATTCATCCAGATTTGTCAGCTCAATTCAATAAAGAACAATTCATGGAGTCTGAGTTTGGAGATTTACCTGTCGCCTCGCGCCCCTGTAGACCCTCGCCCCATATTTCAAGGCGAATGCCCGCAGGTAAGCGTCATCGGACACAGCGCCGAACCTGACTTGCCTGCCTCTGTGCTCCCAGTCGTCAATCTGCTCGCGGGCCCTCATGCGCCAGTCAGTGGTGTTGTGGAGTCCCCGGAAGCTCCAGCCAGGCCTAGGGGTCCGGCCTCGGCGAGGGAACTCCACTGCACTCTGACGGAGGCCGAGGGACCTCTAAGTCAGATGCAAGTGAAGAGGTAGCACCAGGTCGAGAGCATGAACCCACACCGTCCTACCGAAGTAGGGGCAAGCTGGCTCCAACCAGGGCTGTCCCTCGTCCACCTCCTCTAGATACGGCTGCCACACCACCTGCACATCAAACACCTCTTTTTAGTAGCCAAGCAGTTAATCCAAATCCAATTGAGGTAATAGAGAGGGGTAGAATACTCACATCTAGCTGAGGGTATAGGTCGATCGCGTCCTGGAGGGACGCTAGCTGCTCTTCTAGTGGGTGCGTGTCTCGGCACGGCACCCAGCGCCTAGCCAGGGGCACGACGTCCGGTCGCTCCAAGATCCCCCTCCTCAAGCCGGGGAGGTGGAGATAGGTCCAGACCTACAAGAATGCAAATACAGTCAGATCACAGGTGCAATATAAAGAGCAGTTTAAGTAAAGGGGCATAGAAGAAAAGAAGAGTACCTGAAGGAAGGGGTAGAAGTTGCTGATGGTTGTCTACCTGTCGGAGGAACCCAGGCTCTCAAACTGGTGCGCCAGAAACGTCGCTCTCCACGCATAGCTCCCCACCTGACCCAAGTCCTCTAGAAGTGGCAGGAACCGACAGTGAACCGGGTCGCCCCTCGTAGCAAACATGAGTCTACCAAGGAAGAAGATGAGGAAGCGACGCAGGTCCAGGTCTGCCTAGGCTCCTGGCTCATCAGCTAGCACCTCCCTACACCCCCTCGTCAGCCGCTGCAGCTGCTCATCTTCCGTCTCAGCCACCTCCCTCCCAGTCTGGAATAGCCCTAGGCTCTCCTGCAGTTCAACCCTAGAAAGGAGGGAAGACCTCTGTCCTACAGTCAAGCCCAGCAGTCTATGAGCTAACTCCCTATAGCATGGGTAGGTGTACCCGCTCACCGGGCGCCCGTACACTCTCAGGCCGGTGATGCGGCTCACATCTCTAGGCTGGGGATCATATGTCCCCATGGGAATACGAAGGCAGTCACCTCCGCGTCCCATCTGCTGCGCAGGGCCTGGGTGAGTGGGGCATCTGCCCTCATCCTCTCCATCTTGAGGACCTCACCAAATCTCATCCCATCTAACCTATCCATCTGAAACCCGGAGAAAGCTAGATACACTGCCAAAACCAAGAGCCAGGAAACCCGGGCCCTCATTTCCCCCTGCAAGTACAAATCAGTCCATTGGTCAGTATAAGCATGCTCTGGTTTGGTCTCTCGGCTAAGGTTGTGCCGGCCTAGTAGTCCGCGACCTTGTCGCGCCGCCTCGATGCGTCGTGACATGGTCGCGACACCCCGATAGACCGCGACCATGTCGCGGTGGCCTTGGCCGATGCGACAAGGTCGCGGCCCCTGACCCCGTCGCGGCAACTGGTGACGCGATGGGCCAAGCCGTCGCATTCTCAGACACAGACCGACCGACGCTTTTCTTGTCCGGCGGCCATTTTTTCGGGAAAATCGCCCTACATTGAGCCCTCCGCGGGCTTCCTTATCCATTCACATCCATAAATCGCAGGGATTAGGGTTTGGATACCTACCTTCTTCATGG
Organism: Colocasia esculenta; assembly: GCA_014218235.1. Classification (NCBI taxonomy): domain Eukaryota; kingdom Viridiplantae; phylum Streptophyta; class Magnoliopsida; order Alismatales; family Araceae; genus Colocasia; species Colocasia esculenta. The sequence continues at coordinate 64,062,134 of CM024766.1, forward strand.
CTTGCTCCCGAGCCCTCGCTGCCACCTCGAGGTCATCGCCGGGACCTCCTCTTCCTCCATTTCAACCTCCGGCACCGCCTCCTCCGCCGGAGGCGCCACCTCCCGCCGCCGGGAGCTCCTCCTCGCCGCCATCCACTTCCCCTTCCCGCTGGAGGAACCAGCCCCACCATCACCGCCTCCTTCCATCGCCGGGCACCCTTGGGAGAATGAGAGAGAGGGAGAATGAGGGAGAAAGTGAGAGAGAGTGAGAGAGGGAAAGTCGGAGCAAGTGGAATCGCTGGAGCTCAAGGAAGAGAGGGAGAGTTGTGAGTGTGAGAGGAAAGAAAAAGAGCTTCCAGCGTTTTGAATTCTCGGGTGGTGTCGCGTCGCCTAGTCATGCCGCGTTCATGTCGCGCCGGCCGGGCACGATGCGACAATGTCGCAGAGAGCCTTCATGCCACGACCTTAAGGCGACCACTTCCTTGGTCGTGACAGCCATCAACCTAATCACTGCCTTCAATCCATCAATCATGAATGTCCATTTATGTGTTTAGTACTAATTGTGTGTCTTCATGTGTCTGTATATGGGTGGTTTATGATTTTGCGGTGTGTATGTATATATTTGTTGTTCTTTGCTTTAATTATTTATTAGGAAAATCACAAAAAATAGAAAACCAAAAAAGTCACAAAAAATAAAAAAAAATCAAAAAACCACAAAAAATGGAACATCACAGGTAAGTCAGGTAAGTATCTCTACCCTTACTATATGGTATCTTATTATATCGTTTCAAGGACCGGCCAGTTCTCAATGTGTTATGGGATCTGAGTTCCCCTTTACCAAAAATAGTGATGGTCTAGGTACACATTGCTAATCACTGGATAGGCCGTTAAGTTAGATAAGTTTGGGAACGATGGATTCAGGCCTACACTGCGGTTGTGGGTAGTCTCTTGACCCATTCTTATTTAGCTTAGCAATATTATCCTTGATATATTTTCTATTTTCTATTTTCTTTGCATTTGATTTAATGATTTCTTTTTCTTTAGCCCAGCATGCATCATGTAGGATTTTGAGCTATCACGACTCATCCCTGGCTAATGGTGAGCCCTTGTTGAGTGCCCAACCATTCCTCATGTTCAAAACAACAAATCTTATTCCACTCTGAATCGGAAGGCTTGCCTCCGAGTGAGTTGTTCTTGCCAGTTTGTCAAGAATTTCCCTGTTTGGATTTCCTATATGATTTTCATCCTTGTTCCTTTTGATCCATTTTGGTTGTGAACCGCTCTCAGGACAGAGTGCTCCTAGGACAGAGTCATGAGTTACCTGTCTGGCACGCACATGTCCTTCCAAAATGAAACCTGCAGACCAATCGGCTAAGGTACCTCTCAATCGAGGGGTTGATCATCCTTTTCTTCCTTCCTTCTCATCCAGACTCGTGTTTTCCTTACATTCTGCTCGAGAAGCTAACTCGGGGCTTTCAAGAAGATTCCAATTGCTTGTTGGTTAGGTCGGGTGTCTCTTTACCTTGGCTCCCACTTCTCAGTCCACTCCGCATCATTTCCGCGTCACCGTCATTTCATGACACCTCCACTACACTTCCGCTTCGCTCCCCTGCAAAGTGGAAGCCAAGGAGGGGCAATCTGTAGACACCCGATTTTGGCCCACAAGTCGAACCACATTTCTTGTTATCTTGATGAGCCCCAAGTTGGTCATTCGCCTTGAGCCCACCATTAGCCTTGCTTTGAGCCCATTAAGAGCCCAATTTTCATGATATCCCATCCATTATCCCTTTAAAAGAGTCCATGTGCCTTAAGTCCTCATTATTCTCCTTTATAATTGGTCCATATTTTGAGAATATTCGATTTTCCTTAACACGACGGGTCGGGGCACCGCGTTAGCTTTGTCGCACCCCCCATGGCAGTCGCGACAGCCCATGCATATCCATGCACGTGGCTTTAGAGTCGCGACCCTCATGGCCGTCACGTTCATGATGTCGCGCCCCTACGACCCGTCGCGACTACAGCCACGTACACTGGCCTCCGCAACCACCTCCTATTTATCCTCCATTGGCCTTATCTTCATCCCTTGCAACCTCCCAACCCCCCTAAGCGTGGTTTGAGGCTCCAGGACCCTTAGAGACTTCCCTAGGACTCTCCCATACGATTCTTCATGACATTTATCTCTTCATTTTGGTATTTATCAATTAAAAATGGAATATTCTCTCTCCTATCCTATACAAGCAAGGTCTCTCCTTCTGAGGGAGGGGAGCCCCCCGATTTTGCCACGAAGTGCTACCAAATTTTCCCCAGATCTCATACTTAGCTCGTGGCCCTCCCTTCTCCTCACATTTTCTCCTATTTTCTTCACCAAGCCATGCTACATTCTTCATCCATGGAGCTTGGACGTGGAGGAGGCAACCTCTAAGGCTTTTGTACCCACTGAGAACGTCATCAGCAGCCAGGGAGTCGCCCTATTGGGGCTCTTTCTTCCCTCCCTCCTCATTTCTTTCTTCATGCATTTTATTGTTTCTTTTAGATAGGAATCTATTCCATTTTTCTCCCACGTTTTCCCACAACCCAAGGGGTTTAAAAACCACGCCAGGTCTGTTCCCTCCATGCTCCCCTTTTTCATTTCATTCATGGATAACTACTACACTTAATATGTTCTAACAGGGTCTTATTTATTGTTTTCTTTGTTTTGGCAGGCATCCAAGCAACATCTAACGAGGAGCTCTTGTCCCCTGGACGGCCGGGAGACAGGAAGAAGGTCCAACCACATTTTCTCCCGCCCTGAAGAGAACACGACAGAAAGGGCATCGCAACAGCATGAACGCGCCTTGGTAGGGCGTCGTGACACCAGGCCCATCGCGGCGGGTCAGCCCCGCGATCTCAGTAAGTCCTCCGTTCTCACCTCCTTTTCCTAGCATAGTTAGCCTATCTATTTCTTTATTCTGGCAACTATCTAGGTGGCGATCACACCCTCCATGTTTCCATGCTATTTTAAAAACGTGCGTTGTGTTTCGAGGGGTGCACAACCCCGTGATTACAGGCACTTAAGGACTTGTCCGCGAGACAGGTTGTTACTGTTACCTGGGACCCCCAGCCCCGCGCGTCTGTGTCAGAGGGAGTTGCTCTGGGCGACGGGCGTGCTCAAGTCACGGACTTGGAGCAGAAGGGGAAAACGGTGGGGACAACAGCATGAGTCTCTTAGCTGGTCTGGGTCTCCGAGGTGGTTCAGGCGCTCGTCCGATGTGGACCAGCTAGTCTGTCTCACTGCCTCGCTCTGTGTTGGTTCCAGAGCCGGGTAGGGAGGTCAGGCGTGGGGCTGCAGTTCGGCCGGACTGCGGTGTTTGTGGTTGTGTTCTTGGCTGTGACTCGCTAGGCTCACTCTACAGGGGAGGTTGTAGGCGGGAGTCGGCGGCCGGCGTGCAAGAGGGGTGGACTGTGTGTCCCTCTCTTAGCTGCCTGTGGCGGTGGCTTGGTTGCTCTTGTTGTGACGGTGTTTCTTACGCTGTTTCCGAGATTGGGTTTCTCGTCTCCCTAGTTTACATGGTGGTTGTAGCCTAGCCGTGTCTAGTTCCGGGGTTTGGTTGGTTTGGCCTCGTGGGCTGTGGTTAGTGGTTTCCGCTCTGCGGGTTCTCTCGGGGTGCCTGGTGTAGGCACCCGACCGCTAGTTCAGTAACCCGTTCCTTGGTGCCGTCTGTGGTGGCACCGGAGTGTGTAGTTCCTTGCCCTCGTGGCGTGTTCGAGGTGCAGGGTGGTTCTGCTTGTGGGCCCTCGACCTTGTGGAGGTCTGAGGTGGTCGTGCCTGTGGTGAGATGTTCGTTCTCACTTGGTTGTTTGGTGTCTCTCGGGGTAACACCTGGTTGTTCCTTCCTGACCTCGTGGAGGTCAGAGATGTTGGTGCTTGTGTCGTGAGACTCTGGTCTCACGTGGTTGCTCCGGTGTTTCGTGAGCTCCTTTGTCTCGGAGGGTGTGTGCCGATGGTCGCTTCCGCATGTGTTGACTCTGCTGGTTCTGCGGGAGTCGTGTTTGGCCTGACCTGGGTTGTGGTCGAGGCGTTCCTTTGTTCCACTGCTTTGCAGTACTCTACAGTAGGTGTTTCCCGCTTTACTGCTTTGTAGAGTAGTTTTGCTTCCGCTTTTGTTGGAGTTCCTGCTGCTCTGGCTGGTAAGGGACTGGTAATTCCTACTGAGCCTTGTTCGCGAGGCTCACCTTCCTACTCTCTTCAGGTAGGGACTCGCTGTCGCAGGAGTTCATTGTCGGACGGCCGTGGTGGCGACTTGTTCATCGTGCGTTGCCAGCAGTGTGAGTTGTGAGCATGAGCGCTTGTACCGTGAGTTGAGAGTGGCCTTTTTGCAAGTCCTCGGGGTATGCCCCTTAAGGACTGCACCTTTCTTTATGTACCTGTACCTTTACTTGGGATATGTTGTACATAATTTCTTTGTTAATGTACGAACTTTCTTGTTATAGTTATTTGAATTCATTGCTTATCTCACTGGACTAAATTCTAACCCTTTCGGGTCTTCGGATCTGTGGGTGGTGGTGCAACTTTCGGGGGTCCCTGGAGGGGGTCCGGGAGGTTGGGTCTTTACAGCTACTCTTATGCCTGTGCTACTGGTTCAACTAATTTTTGTTCTATCTACTCAGCATGCTGCTCTTGTGGTTCTAATGGCTGCTTTGGTTGCACTGTTGACAGATCTGGTTGCTGCTCTGGTTGCTTCACTTGCTACTCTGGCTGTTGTGCTTCTAGTTGAGTTGTTGTGATTGGTGCTGGAGAGCTGCCCTTAGTCTGCTGACAAACAAACTGATACAACATATCCTTCATCTGCTGAACTTCATCTGACAAGAAATGAAACTTTACATCAAGCTGATGTATCTGCAGCTGTAGTACTCCAAGCATATCTTGCTGTCTGAGGACCAAATTCAGCACATCATCAATAGTCCTGCTAGTCTCCCCCTAAGACCTTGGTTGGGTCTCAACTGGAGGTGGAGAGACATGATAGAATTCTTCTTCCATAGCAGGCTCATAAGGGGTAAGAGTAGGAGGATCTACTTCATGAGCAACTACTTTGCCCTTGAGATCCCTAAGTACTTGATTAGTGGTATCTGTAGGGGGATCTTGCTCAAGGGAGGGTCCTGCTTGCTCTGCTTTTGCAGAACCAACAACTTCTTCTCTATATGCCTCTCTTCTGTTGGTTGTTGATTGAACTGGAGGAGCAGTGAAAGTGTCTTGTACCTCATCAAGAAATCTTTCATGGGTACAATCTGGTACAAAATTCTTAGTCTAAAAATTATGGGTTTTATCCTCTAATGTGTAGTGGCTTCTCCAAAGAGTGGATAGCTCAATCTTTTCTTTAATTACCACTGAAAGTTCTTCTGTTAAGTCCACTAAAAATCTTCTGAAGATGATTGCTAGCATAGGTTCATAAGGAAGTGATTCTTGAAGAAATTTGGTCCCTGCCATTCTTTGTAGGATAACAGAGGCAAGGTTCACTGGATGCCTCTGAATGGCTCAAAATAGCAAATTGTCATCTCTGGCTGTGATGGACGAATGTGTCCCAGCCCTTGGCGTCACTATGGTGGTGAGGATGGCATGGAGGAGCCTCTTCTCTGCTGAGAGCTCATTGATGAGAAGCCCTTTCTTAGAAATAGTGCATAGGCTTCCAATAATCCCCAATTTCTGTTTCTCCACAGACACAATATCATTGATTTTGTGTTCGGAGGTAGGGCAATCCAAAATTTCTGCCATAAAATCTTTAGAAATGGAAATTTGAGTACCTTTCACATATCTTTGCAGAGACTCATTGGTAGAAACATGGAGGGTCACATAAAAAGCCTTCACAATGGCTTCATAAGTTGGTTCTTGGATCTTACACAATCTTCTTCAGCCCATAGCTTCCAACGATTCAGCTATTGAACCTAATCAGCCGGTCAACTAGGAGAAATCTATAATCTTTTCAGGACAAATCGAAGCTTTGGTGGAGTTTATCCTCTGGAACTGCTCCGGAGTGAAAAAAAGAAGCATCTAGTGCCCTAGATGAGGCCATCTAGACAAATACGAGGGGAAAATTTAAGAAAAAATGTAAAGAAGATGTGAGATGATCCCAATATGGTCAGAGATCCTACCTTTCTTCATAAGGATTGAATAAATTGACAGATTCATAGCAAGGGTTCCGTCGAGTCGAAAATGGACGTGGGAACCAGGAAAAAGACGAAGGAGTTGGAGCGGATTCAAATGGGTAATTTGGAAAGAGAAGAGGAAGAGTTTATATAAAGAAAGGAAATCTAAAGAGGACTACAGATCGGGGGGATGAACGGATGGGATTGAGTGAATAAATATTTAGTATTTAACTAATTCTCCCCCAAAAATGAATATAATTTGAATTTAAAAATACACCTAGTAACTTTGACTTTCTAAACTCCGACTTTTGAGAAGCCGACTGTCAAGGAGTTAGAAAAAAGTTGATAATAGACTAATCATACAATGCAGTCATAGAAATTTAAGTATTTATTCAGGATTGCACATTCATATTTCTCTTCTAATTGAAGTAAACCTATCCTCAGGGAGTGGTTTAGTAAGAATATCAACTAATTGATAATCGGTAGCAACAAATTCAAGTAAAATATCACAATTACTTACATGGTCCTCGATGAAATGATGTTTGACCTTAATGTGTTTGGTTCTTGAGTGCTGGATAGGATTTTTGGTCAGGTTGATTGCGCTTGTGTTGTCACACAACATTGGAATTTCATGTAATTTGTGACCATGGTCTTCCAGTTGATGTTTAATCTGCAGCAATTAGGTGCAGCAACTTCCAACTGCAATGTATTCTGCTTTGGTTGTGAACAATGTTACTAAGTTTTATTTTCTAGAAGACCAAGAAATTAAGCATCCTGCAAGAAATTGACAAGTACCATTGGTGTTTTTTCTGTCTATTTTGCATCCAGTATAGTCAACATTACGATATCCAAGCAATTTGAATTCAGAACATCTGGGATACTATAAACCCAATTTACTTGTATTAATAAGATATCTAAAAGTTCTTTTAACAACATTAATATGAGATTCTTTTAGATTAACCTGAAATCTGGCACACAAACATACACTGAACATTATATCTGGTCTACTAGTAGTGAGATAGAGTAATGACCCAATCATGCCTCTATAGATCTTTTGATTTACATTATTACCAATTGGATCACTGTCTAACTTTATTCCTAAGCTCATAGGTGTACCTAAAGGCTTACATTTGTCTAAACTATACTTAGAAAGTAAATTTGAAATATACTTGGTTTGACAAATGTGAGTGCCTTCCTTGGTCTTCTTGATTTGCAAGCCAATGAAATAATTAAGTTCACCCATCATGCTCATTTCAAACTCATTTTGCATGAGATTTTCAAAGAATTTACAAAGTGATTCATTTGTAGAACCAAAAATAATATCATCAACATATAGTTGTACAATTAAGATCCCTTCTGAAAATTTCTTAATAAATAGAATGATATCTACTTTACCTTATGAAAAATCATGTGATAGAAGATAAGCACTTAGTCTTTCATATTAAGCTCTTGGAGCTTGTTTCAAACCATATAAGTGCATTCTTTAAACGAAAAATATGATTTGGATATTTAGTATCTTCAAAACCTGGTGGTTGCTTAACATAAACTTCTTCTTTTCTGAAACTATTCAGAAAATCACTCTTTACATCCATTTGGTACAAATTTATATCTAAGAAACATGCATATACTAATAGAATTCTAATTGCTTCTAATCTAGCAACTGGAGCATATATTTCATCAAAATCAATGCCTTCCTCTTGAGATTATCCCTGAGCTACCAGTCTGGCCTTGTTTCTGGTGATCACTAGATGATCAGAAGGTATAGGTACAAGAGTCCAGACCTGGCTATCTTGGAATTGTTTAAGTTTTTCTTGCATAGCTAGGATCCAAAATTCATCTGTGAGTGCATCATCGATTGTCCTAGGCTCAATTTGAGATACAAATGTAGTGTAATCACAGAGAATGGTCATATCTTTGGTTCTTACCTATCTTGAGAATCACCTATTATGTTTTCTCTTGGATGATCTCTGTGATACCTCAATTCTCTAAGAAGTCTTTCTTGTGTTTCTTCTTGTTGTTGAAGTTCTTCTATTAGAGGCTCTTCCTTGTCTTCATCTTTTTCATCTAGAGAGGCTTGTTCCAGATCGCTGCACAAATCTTCAACAATATCTTCTTCTTCTTCTATTCTAGTCTTAACAGAAGGGTTAGTTTCATTAAATAAAACATGAATAGTTTGTTCAATAGTTAAAGTTTTTCTGTTAAACACCTTATATCCCCTAGGTTTTCAAATGAATCCTAATAGAAAACCTTCATCACTTTTAGCATATAATTTTCCTAGATTATCTTGACCATTGTTCAAAATGAAACACTTACAGCCAAAAGGTTGAAGATGACTGATGTTTGACTTTTTCTCCTTGTAGAGTTCATATGGAGTCTTCTGCAGTATTGGTCTGATCATGCACCTATTGATAATGTAGCAGGCTGTGTTGACTGCTTCAGCCTAGAAGTATCTTGGTAGATTGTATTCTGTAAGCATTGTTCTGGCCATGTCTAGCAGTGTTCTGTGCTTCTTTTTTTTTGCTACTCCATTTTGTTGAGGTATCCTTGGTGCGGAGAAGTTATGTTCAATGTTATTTTCTTCAAAGAATCTGACAAATTCTTCATTTTTGAATTCTCACCATGATCAGATCTGATGCTGATAATTTGATGTTTCTGGGTCTTCTGTACTAGCCTACTAAACTTCAGAAAAGTTGAGAAGGTTTCTGATTTGGCTTCCAAAAATGATATCCAAGTGTATCTTGAATAATCATCCACAATTACATAGCCATAAACCTTTCCTCCAAGACTTGTTGTTCTTAAAGGTCCAAACAAATCCATATGAATGAGCTCCAATGGTTTAGAAGTAGTTACCATTGTTTTGGATTGAAAAGATGTCTTGGTCTGCTTTCCTTTTGCACAAGCTGTATAGATTCCAGATTTCTTCAATTTTAGCTTTGGAAGACTTTCAATTAGATCATGCTTGATTAATTTCTTGATCACTGAGGTGCTAGCATGTTCTAGTCTATGTCATAAATCAGTCTCTCACTATTTGTAGTTCCAAGGCACAAATTGACTTCTTTTAATTCTGCCAAATGAAGAGTGTACAGATTCTTAACTCTGAGTGCTTCAAAGACTATTTTTCCATCCTTTAGAATAGCACACTTATCATTTTGAAATTTTACGAAGTGACCTTTGTCACATAGTTGACTGATACTAAGGAGATTGTGTTTTAATCCTTCAACACATATAACATCTTCTATTAGATCTTTTCCTTTGGTTCCTATTGTTTCGTGTCCTATTACTTTTCATTTTCCATTGTCACCATATGTAACTTGACTTATTTCACTTCTGAAACTTGTGAATAATTTTCTGTCTCCTATCATGTGCCTTGAGCATCCACTATCTAAGTACCATTTAGATGTTTTCAAGCGCCCCTGCAAGCAAAATTAAGTTGAGACTTTTGGTACCCAAACTTTCTTAGGTCCTTGAAGGTTAGTTTTCAGAATCCAATGTAAGTGCCTAGTAGTGCAAGTGCTAACTGTGTATCCTAATTGATTACAATGACTACAACACAAAGCATATGCATGCTTTGACTTAGTAGTGTTGTTAGTCTTAAGTTTCTATTTGTAAACATATTGATTAACCTTTTTAGGATTTTTGATTGCTTTTTCTTTCACAAACTTAGGAGTTGGATATTGTTTAGGGTAAACAATTTCTTCTACATTTATTGGTGGTTTATATCCTACACCATATTTCTTTTTACCTGTTCTAGCACCTTTTAATTTTACCACAAAAGATGTTTTGCAGTTTGTTATTTTATCTATGGAAGCTCTTAAATAATCATTTTTCTCTCTCAATTTTTCTTCATATTTTAATTCATTAAGATTAGTTTCAAGTTCCATAATTTTACCATTTTTAATTTTTAAATCTTCACATAACAATTCATTTGTTCTTTTAATTTCAGTTAGATTCTATCCTAATCTTTCCATTTTAGTTTTTAGAAAAGTATTGGATTTTTCTTGATTTATTAGATTTAACTTAACCACTTTTATTTGTTTAACTAAAGTCTTATATTTATCATACAATTCATTAAATGCATCTTCTAGATTATAGGAATCAGATTCTGAACATGAAGTAAAAGAAGTTTCAGAGGTTACCTGATCTAGTCCTGCCATAAGGGCTAGATTTACTTGATCTTCTTCTTCTGATTCTAAGCTTAATGCATCTGAACTTGTCACTTCCTCGTTATCCCAAGCTGCTGCCATTGCCTTCTTCTTATATTTTCTGAACTTTCTTTCTTTGCCTTTCTTTTTCTCATGCTTGTCACCCTGATCTTTTCTTTTGAGCTTTGGACATTCAGTTTTGAAATGTCCTGACTACTTGCATTCGTAACATGTTGGTTCTTTGCTCTTCTTGTCCTTCTTGAAGTATCTCTTGGATCCATACTTCTTCTTCTTAGCAAGAATTATATGAAGTCTTCTAGACAACATTGCTTCATCATTACTGTCTTCAGATTTTTCCTTAGAGTCTTCAGAAGAAGAAGAAGAAGAATCTGCAACCTTCAAAGTATTTGGCATTTTCTTTTTCGAAGAGCTTTCAGAAAATCTTTCCATGTTAATTTCATGAACCATTAGAGAACTGATTAATTTATCAATAGAAAGTTCTGTATGATCATGCGCTTCTTCAATAGCAGTAACTTTAGGAGTCCAAGAATGAGTTAATGATTTGAGAATTTTTCTAACTGTTTCTTCATTAGTAAGGTTCTTACCCAGTGAACTTAAACCAACTGTTATATTGGTGAATCTATTATACATTTGAGTGATATTTTCATTAGGTAGTATTTTGAACTGTTCATATTGAGACACAAGAATATCTATTCTAGTTTGTTTAACTTTATCTATTCCTTCATATGTTACTTGTAGTTTATCCCACATTGTTTTTTGCAGTTCTACATGTGGATAACCTATTAAATTCTCTTTTAGATAATGCATAACATAAATAATTTTTAACCTTATAATTTAAAGACATATTTCTTTTATCAGCTATAGATAATGCATATAGCATAGTCACATTGCTCTATTACCTGCCAGAGATCAAAATTTGTGCCTTTGTGCCTCGAAGCATTCCATTCGCATCTTCTAGTACTGAGAATCTTCACCATCAAAGAATAGTGGTCTTGTTACGGACTGTCCTTCATAGTTGTGAGCTTCATCTGCCATCTCTTCTCAAATCCTTCGATTCTTCTGAGAAGACCTTGCTCTGATACCACTTGTTGGATCAAGATGGAGTTTTAGATGTCCTAGAGGGGGGGGGGGGTGAATAGAACTTCTTGCACTATTAAAAATTTATCTGAAAAATAGATAACACTAGATAATATCATTAGTACTTAGTGTGATATGTGTGAAACAAGTGAGAACTTGGCGGAAACAATCACACAAGTGCACAAAAGATTTATCCTGGTTCGGATCTCCTATCAATCAGAAGTCCTACGTCCAATCCCCAAGCACCCCTTGGGATTTTCACTATCTGCCAAGAACACTTGACCTTCTCTCACCATAGAGGCATTACACCCACTTGCTCCCACACAAATCTTCCCTTCACATTGGGGTATTACAACCACCTACACCATAGGTCGTCCCTTCACAGAGGGGCACTATAGGGAACAAACCCCCTGCTAGTTTCTACACTAAAAAGAACACAGTGTATCTGCTCAGAAAATGAGCAAACACGGAAGATCAAAAGGAGTTGTACAAATAAGAATGAATGCTCTACCTCTTTCTGACTAAGGGTGGACTGAGAAGGACTAAAACAAGTGAACACTACCCAAAAGCTTCCAATGCAAGAGAGCAGGAAGTCGCAGCTTGAACAGAAGGCTCTCTTTCAAATCTTGTGTGCTCTTTTCTTTCTTTGTGAGTGTGGAGACTTCTCTTCTTTCTTGTAGTTGTATGCACTCATGTATCTGTGTGTTATATTATATTTCGAACTTCAACTTCTTATATAACCTTTAGTCTTCAGCTTCCCATTTGAATGTAGTCGTTTGAATTTGAACGTTGTGTCTTGAGACTTGAGACTTCTTGAGAGGTCCATCATATCTTCAGATCTCTGAGTCTCAATGGCTTCAAAGCTACATGGGTAGCTGCATGGTTCTATTTAGACATCTGCATGCACCATACCATGTCTTTTCTCTATCTCGGGTTAGACTTGTGAGAGATAAAATAATAATAATAGAAAGTGAGAGAAAAGTCATTCGTAATAGATATCTATCAGTTCTAGAGAAACAGTTTGTCCTTTGAATAGTACAGAGTTAGGTGATCATTCAAAGAGGAATGGACACCTGCTTGGCGAGCAGTACGACTGTAAAAGGAGCTTTTCCTTAAAATCTGGAAACTAGACATTCTGAAGGACGCTACTCGTCTTTGTAAGACACGCAGCTGTCTTGAAAAATAAACTATGAAACTAATCTTCAAAAAATATTTATGACAGGAATTATTTAAACAAAAAGAATAGAGAAGTACAATGCTCATTGCATAGATTATCATATAGATAACAAAGATAATATCACAGTGTGGATCATGTGTTAATATGTTGTTCATTAAATGATTCTATAAGGATTAAAACATTAATCGCAATAATAATACATTACTAGTTTTAAAAATATAACAAAAGTCATTAAGAAATCAAGTACAATTGATAATAAGTCGAAACCTTACTTCGACTTTCCAAGAGTCGAAGTAGGTCAACAATCATATGAATATATAAGCAATCATGTTCAGAAAAAAAACAATCGATATTCATAACAACAATCGATGTTTAAGTGTAAGGCAATCGATATAAGACTTCGACTATAAAGAAGTCGGAGTAAGATCAATCAATCGATACAGAAATGATCAACAATCAATACAATCAATCGATAGAAATGATCAACAATGGATATGTTCAAAGGCAATTGATAGATAGACTTCGACTGTAGAGAAGTCACAGTGAGACATTGATTGATGATCTTTATAAGTCAATCGGTACCTAACTTCGACTTCTTGAGAGTCGCAGTGAGACTCCGAATTATGATTTTCCTTCATCAATCGGTATCTCACTTCGACTTCTTGAGAGTCAGAGTAGTACAAGTTTGTTCATCAATCGATATTATACTTCGACTTTTTAGGAGTTGGAGTGGGACTAGTTGTTCAACAATCGGTAGCACACTTCGACTTTTCGAGAGTCCGAGTGGGACCAGTTTGTTCAGCAATCGGTAGCACATTTCAACTTTATGGGAGTCGGAGTCAATATGATATATGATATATGTATACGTTGTGTACTTAAACAATTTTCTTAATGAGAGTTGACAGTGTGTTGACACTTTGTGTTTATACAGTATTATACATATATGCCTTTGCTTTAACATATTAATTTCCATCCAAAGTAAAGTGTTTTATAATAAAATGAATTTGTTTAACTAAAAAGATTTTGTCATAAGCAAAAACATAAGCAAGCATTTGTAAAAGATAATTGCACAATAATTCTCCCGCTTTTTGTTAATGACAAAAACAATCTTTTCTATAGACAGTGTAAGCAAATTGGTTCAAACATTTTCTAAGAAAAATAATTTCTCACTTTATATATTGCACCCTATATATCTTTTCTCCCTCTTTGTGTCATTAACAGATAGAATAGAATAGAGGGAAAGAGGAAGAAAATATTGACTGAACTTTAAAAATATTGGGCTCCAAAATGTGAATTTTGGGCTCCAAAACATTATCCTTAGGATTTAAAAATATTGACTGAACTTTTAACATTGGGCTCTACAATACAGACATTAAGCTCTAAAATACTTACCATAACTCCAAAATACAAACTTGGGTTCCAAAATATATCTTTGGGGTTCAAAAGTATTAATTGAATTTTAATAATAAATTAGACTCTAAAATAGATATTTTAGGCTCCAAAATATAAACCATGACTCTAAAATATAAATTTGAACTCCAAAATGATGATTTTAAATCTCGTCGTCACTGATTGCTACCTCCCGTCACTACTATCGTCGCTCGCTGCTGGCTGGCAACCCACACGAACTACCATTTGAGTCACACAAGATCCATTGACTACTCTCTCTTTTCTTCACAGACCATCTAATCATTTGAACTCGTCCAAAGGCAACACATTAGCTTAGCCCTCTTTTGAGCCACCTCTACTGGTGAAATCGTTCATCGAAGATGCAATAATAGATCTATTATTGGGTAAATGGGTTCTCCCATGTCCAAAATTATTTATATTCATGCTCCCAAATTCATGCCCCACCAAACCCGTTTTGATAACCCTAGGTTAAATTCACATATCCCAACATCTTCTTTTTAGGAACTATTATATTAAACAACACATATTACATGGCACATAGGACCGGAAGAAAGAGGCCACATACAAATTACCACAATAGATTAGTAGAAAGTGAGATAAGACCTAGGTAATAGGAGGATAGCATGTCACATGGCACATGAAGATAGTGAGTAGCCCCACTAACATGATAGGCACCACATTAAGCCAATAAATAGGTAATAGCGACATACAAGACTTGGTGATTGTTGAGTCTAACTCAAGGTAGTTCTAATAGACATGGTGCAACGCCCCGACGCAGAATATTGAAGCGATAAACAGTTAAATGAATAGTATAGAGCGAGAAATAGACATCAAACCATTGCACATATTGGAATAATGTCAAAAGAACCAAACTTATTGATAATTCTTGTATTTTCTATTACATCTACTAATACAGAGCTAAAACTATAGGCCCAGTGTACTTTTATTCAAATGAAAACAACTAACTAATACTAAGACTTGGTTGACGGCTCAACGAGTCACTCTTGCGCCTACTCATCCCCATCCTCATGTGTGTGATGTTCATCATCAAACTCACCTAAAACACATATAACAAATAGCATAGGATAAGCGATAACGCCCAGTAGGACTTAATATATCGCCAAATAGACATGTTTTAAGTGATTAATGTTTTGGATAACAGGATAACTAGAGAGAATGATCAAATATAATCAAGAGAGTAATGACACATGATAGCAAGAGAACAACAATAGTATTTTTCACAAAGAGTATAACGAACACGTTAAAGGAATGTCCATATCATGAGATAACACGTATAAAAGCACGATAACACGCAAGTCAAGATTGTACTTTGATTGTCTTTAGATTAATCTAGCTAGTCTGGCACTTGGATGCATGTCGAACACCCTGATCATTGAACCCCCGCGAGTAAATAGCCTTTCGGGCGCACCTTCCAGGATTAGATCGGGCCCTTAATAATGTTGCCTGGCATTGATCATATTTTTTTATCTTTAGATAATAAGTCAAAATGGCCATAGAGAGTACCAAAAAATAGATGATGAATTTTGAAGAATATACAAGAGTGTGGAGAATCTGAATAGATGAGCGAATAGAGTATAGCAGAGAAGCTAAGGTCAATGCGCATAAACATCGTTAATCATGCAATGGTAACGATTGCACAACATGCATAGTTGTGTGCTGGTAGTTTGGTAGAATTTACTAACTGCCCACTGGCCGTGTTACGAACACAGTCTAGAGGTCCGGCGTGATATCAAGGTAAGAAAGCAATCTAAGGCCATTGGATGATGCTGATCCCTAAGGGTAAAATAGGTATTGATGGTACAACCTGCTCGTCAGCAATGGACGTCCGCCAAAGCCAAGGAGTATTATGGAGGCCTTGACAATGAGTTCCTGGTCCACTCAGGAGTATTCTCAACGGAGAGGTCGTCTAAGCCAAGATAAAGTGTGAATAGAAACGTTTGTCCATCTTGCCTTGAGTGCTAGAGGCAGAGGGACGCGATAACGGTGTCAAATCGACGAATAAAATGAAGAAAAGTCCTTTTTAAAATAGTAGGAGAATTTACATGAATAATTACACTTAATTAATAGATATATTATTGAGTAATTTTAGTAAGGTCTCATGGTAAAAATTCATGTTTAGTGTATGCATGTGAGAGAAAAATCAATGATATCATATGAGAGTTGTGCACACATCTTTTAATCAATAAAATCATGTGAATATTATAAAAAATGCATCAACATGATGTTATGTTTGCAATAGGGCATTATAGGGATTAAACCATGATTATAGAACATGATTAGCAAGTTTTACATGAAAATTATGGTTTCTGGAAAAGACAGTCAGGTCGTGACGTCGGCCAGCGTCACGCTTAGATCGCAACACACTGGGCCGGCACGACAACCATGATATGGTTGCAATGGGTCGGGCCGACACGTTCAAGTCATGACTGATGAGCCGATGTGATCAGGTTTAGCCGAGACGCCGATGCGACGACGAGGTTCTCGTCGCGTCGTGTCGGGGCTACGCGTTCAGGTCAAGACCGGCACGATCTGAAGATCGCAATGTGGAGCCCGTCGCGTTAAGAACACGACGTGATGCCTTGTCGTGACCCGTTTGAGAACGCGACCTATCAGGTCGTTGCGTTCTCAGGGTCTCGACCCGAGCTCAGAAAGTTGGTCAGGCCTCCTTGGACTGTGGTCCATACAGCTAAGGGCTTGACACAGTGTTCCTTAAAAATTCATAATAAATTGTATACATGATGAAAAATCACAAAATCAACTTTAAATGAAACTAGACTTGCAGGAGTATTCACAATAAGAAGTAATTAGACTTCTGACATGGTATGATCATGCTATGAACAAGGTACTTCGTAATGAACTAAAAATCAGACACCGTGATGGAAAATGATTTAATTCGAAAAGTGTACTTGATAGAAATTGGGGAAAATGGTATCATTAGATCCCTGACTTCAAGTAATATGTGCAATAAAAGTTTCATGGCACGAGATCAAGCATAGTCATAGATTTAAGGTGAACAAGTGGGATCGAGCACATGTTCTTAACAAAACTTTGAGCATGAAATACTCATAAATGATGTGATGGAATTTAGGAAAAACATGGGGCTTTTGATGCTTAGATCATGGTCTGTCTAGGGTCGAAATTAATTTGTTTTTGCTTGAGAGTGTTGCCCAGCTAGCAAGCCCAGAGGGGGGTGAATGGGATTTTAAAAATTCGTTTAGACAAAAACCTGTCAATAAAAACACTTAACAGGAAGACACTAAGATCGATGGTTAGTGTTAGAGATACTGAAGACAAACACACAAAGAACCAATCACACAACACAGGAGTTTTTATCCTGGTTCGGACCTCCTATCCCAAAGAGTCCTACATCCAGTCCCCAAGCAACAACTTGGGATTTCACTAACCAAGGGTACAGTCCCCCTCAAGGACCCTTACACATCCAACCGCAGCTGGCCTTCTCTTCTAACCCTGAAGAGGAATACAACCACCCTGATACACATGTCTTCCTTCCTTACCGAAGGGAATACACACCACCTGTTTTCAACAGGTCTTCTCTTCACAACCCGAAGAGGAACTTCACAACAAATGTGAAAGAAAGCGAAAGGCCCCTAGACCAAGCTTACAACGAGCTGCTTGATCTGAGGCAAAGTCTGAGAGAGAAAGATCAACAATAAAACAAATCTCTCAGAACTACAAGCTCTCAAAAATCTAGACAATGAAGGATGAGAGCTACGAGCTAAGGAATGTGAATGAAGCAAGAGGCTCTTGTTTCTGATGCTCGCAAGTTGAAGGTTGGTTCTCTGAAAGCTCTATTGCGCAAAAGTTATATTTCATGGAGTCATCAGACTTCTATATATCTTCTCTTGAAATTATAGCCGTTGAAATGGTCGTTGTCTCTAAGCTTGAAGCACGTTAGACAACATGGTTCATCGTGCGCGACAGGTAAGCTTGCAGCCATTTAATGCTCTAGAGCCATGCACGTAAAGAGAAGATTCATCCAGATATTCCTCAGCTTCTGGTTGTCCAACATTGTAAGATATGACCTGCTCACAATAAATGTCGAAGCATAGACAGCTATATTGTCTCTATGCTTGTCAGTCAACGTTAGAAACCATGCAGTAAGAACGTACATCAAAATAGTAATGTCATTCTGCTATCCTGAAAAGTGTTTGCGATAGAAACATAGGAATAGAAGGCGTCCGGATATGCATCGTGCAGAAGAGTGTACAATCTCATTAAATGCAAGGATATTAGTGATGCCCACGGGAAGACTTTGACTTTCACAATATTTGAAAATAAATTTGAATATCATATGTGAAATTGATGTAATCTATGAAGTCGTTATGACAAAGAAATAGTTATACAACTTATGAAATCGTTGTTCAAACATAATCAAATCGTTGTTCAAACATAAATAAATCGTTGTTTGAGCAAATCATTGTTCAAACATAAACAAATCGTTATTTGAGCAAATCGTTGTTCAAACATAAACAAATTGTTGTTTGAGCAAAACGTTGTACGAGAGTAACCAAATCGTTGTACAAGCAAATCGTTGTACAGATATAAGTAAATCGTTGTTTGAGCAAATCGTTGTTCAAACATAAACCAATCGATGTGCAAGCAAATCGTTCTAGCGTAAAGGCAAATCGTTCTAGCTATCAAATCATTGCTTTCACTTATCGAATCGTTACAACAATCAAATCGTTGTTTCTCTTAAGAAACTGATGACCGAATCGTTGTTTTTCTTATGAAATCTATGTGAAACCGAAATCGTTGTTTTACTTAACGAATCATTGTGAGACCGAAATCGTTGTTTCACTTAGTGAATCATTGTGAGACCAAAATCGTTGTTTCACTTAACAAATCGTTGTGAAACTAAAATCGATGTTTCACTTAACAAATCGTTGTGAGACCGAAATCGTTGTTTCACTTAACGAATCGTTGTGAGACCGAAATCGTTGTTTCACTTAACAAATCATTGTGAAACCAAAATCGATGTGAAACTAAAATCGTTGTAGTGATAGAATCGTTTATGCTTATAAAGAAACGGATACTTATGAAATCGTTATGCTTATAAGGAAAATCGTTATGCGATACTTATGAAATCGTTATGCTTATAAGGGAAATCGTTATGGAGTTAGAGAAAATACATGCTCTGAACTTTAAATGATACAATGTAAGGATTACTTACAGATTAGGCTTGATTTATTCCCTGTTGATGAACTTCATAAAAGATTGTTAGAAAATAATTGTTAAGGTTTTGGTAATCACCAAAATTGTATATATAATTAAATAGAATTATACGGGGATGGACTGATCATCAATCTCCCCCTTTTTGGTGATGACAAAACATAACAAAAAGATATAAGGCTCTGAAATGAATCTAAGTAAATTTGCTAGAGAAATTTAAAGAGTGTATTTCAGAATGTTTTATTTTCTCCATCTTTTTGTCATTAAGCAAAAAGAATCAAAATTGACAAAGAAGATAAGAAAGATAAATGGAAGACAGAAAAGACATTATATTATTTCACTGAGGAGGTACAGGAATGTAGAAAGCAGGGGACAGAAGGGAGGCATAGCGAGTAATGATCGGTCATGCCTTGTGTTCCTGCTCTTCAAAATAACTTTGAAAGGCTCCATAAACTATAGAGTCGGAGGGTCCCATAATAGGAGCCATCCTTTGGATGTGCAGTTGCCGCTGAGCCTCCATAAAGGTTCCATACTCATTCTGGCCAAGAGACATTTTGTAGAAGGTAGAGGTGCCAAAACTAGCATGCTAGAGGAACTGATCAACTAAAATTGGATAGAAAATCTGATTGGCCTTCAGTTCCTTTTTCATAGCCACATACACCTTGTATCTCTCAACCCATGTATCAAATGGATCTCGAATAAGATGAATGGAATTCATATCTAGAAATTCTACAGCAGACAGAGGAGGTTGATTTGATCTGGATTGAGAAGCATTGAGATCAACAAGCTGCTGAGCAGTGAGAGGGTACAATTTTTCCCAATCTGATGGAGATAGCCACTCACATTCAGACAAAAGAGGGGCAAGAACAACAGATTTGATGTGGCTCTGGTGATATTCCTGGAAGATAAATCTGGAGAATGCAATCAAGTTGCCCTTCTGAACTGAAATGTGGCCCATGACTCTAGCAAACCTTTCAAAAATAATCTGGCCCACAGCTGATTCCATGACCAAGGAGTGAAGTGGAGGTAGGAATACCACATCTGGCATCTTCAAGGTGGCAAAATCCACTTGGATTGAGGTGGTGTGGGCAATATTGGAACCAAGGAGAGAAATAGCTTGCCGGAATTGGCCAAGCTGAACCTCGTGCAGATTGTGAAGATATTTGAAGTCGTTACACATCTGGAAGTACCTGATAAGTTTGATCTCCTTCTGGATGAACGGCCCCCAAGAGTCCTTGTGATGAATCATAAACCACTCATAGAGAGTCAAGGGATGATCTCTGGGTGGGAATCTGGCTGACCTTGCATGGAGGAATTTATTGTAAAGAGATTTGTGGCCCTTAGCCCACTGATCTTCAGATTTAGCCTCAGTCATGGAGAAGATTTTTGACTGCTCAGCTTTAGAAAGAGAAGAGAGAGGGAGGACGATATTTATGTGGTCAGTTAGATTAAGGTGAGGAAGGCCAAAAAGAGTGACAAATGTGCATTTCTGGAGGAATTCACAATAGATAGACCTTCTTCGATTTTCAACAGTGAGAGAAAATCAAAGAGGTGGAAAATGAGGCTAAGAGGAAATAGCAAGATTGGAAGAGATTTTCCTCTTGTTAGGAACAGGGCTGGAAGAGCCTGTCCTATGAATGTGAGTGCCAACATATAGGACTGATCGGAGTATTGCTACTTCAAACTCATCGTTGATGTCCTGGATTTCATGACCTTCAAGTTGGGCACCCTTAGTAATGATGTTAACAAAGGAGGGAGGAGGAGTAGGATGAAGGAAAGAATAAGATGTAGAGGGAGGTGGAGCAGATGGTCCAGCTGATGAGGGACCAGAAGATGAGACTATAGCTGAAGATGATGATGGAGGAACCTCAGAAATGGGAGGAGGAATAGATGAGGAGGAGGCAGGAGAAGATGAGGAGGTGGTAGGAAATGGAGTGGGTGATGAGACATGCTTTGGAAGGGGCTGTTTGAAGGTGGCAGGTGCAGGAGGAGCAGTGGAGGAGGATGGTGGAGAAGGAGGGGCTGGAGTCTGAGGAGGTGAAGAGATAGGGGGCTATGGGGCTACAACCTGGTCTTCAATTCTTACAGGCACAGCTTCAGATTCCACTGGCCCTGATGGCCCCGACTCATCCATGACTGGCCCTGGTGGCCCTGACTGCTTATCCGATGGCCCTGGTGGTCCTGATGCTGCCTGACCTTGCTCAAGGTGCCTTAATTATTCACCAATCTTTGGCCCTGATGGCCCTGAATCCTCAACAATAACTGGCCCTGATGGTCGGACTGTCTCTTCTGGTTGCCTTGGCCCGGATGGCCCTGAGCTGCTTACTGGTACTGCAGGAGTGGGAGCAGGAGGGGCAGAAGTAGATAATTGCGCCCTCATCAAGTCAGAAAGAGTGGATATTGACTCCTTGATGCTTCCCAACTCATTTTTCATCCATCTCATAGCATTCCTGACCATTCCCATTTCCTTAGCTCTAGTGCTCTGACTTATAAATATTGAAGCAATATCGGACTGAACAGAGCAAATGATCTAACCTTGTGCATCCAACCTCTCAATTACTGGCTTTAAGTGCACATGGACTTTCTTCTTCTTTGACCTTCAGTGTGCCTTTGTAGCGACCCTCATTATACCGGTACGGTTATACCAACCCACGTCGGTATAGTGAACGTTGCCACAGTGGGACATTTACCCAACAATAACATTCAGCTGAGATACACGTGAATATAAGAACAGAGTAGCGGAAGTAAAAGAACCAATGTCTTCATTTCATTCATCATCCACATTTAACATACATGATTGCATTAACATTTAAAGAACTGAAGTCCACATAATTAAATTGCTGAAATCAAATACATAATTGTCCACACTTAAACATTTTTCCATGATAATGCTAGTACAATGTTGCAATTACATACTATGAAATCAAAATATCGCAAAGTACATCAACGATCTAATCCCCACGCTCGGAGTCGGTCTCCACTGCCTCCTCCGCAAGTGTGTCGTCACCAACTACGCCTGTACGCCGAAGCAAGTAATGAGTCTAAAAGACTCAGCAAATAACTCTACACATACCTTACATGTACATGTCATAGCAGGTTTTACATACACATTTACAAGACACAATCATGTATCATGCTTGTCATTGAAATTAACAACCTATCATGGTAATTCTATTAATGCAACACATAATTCATGCTTTCAGATTTCTTAATTTAAAATCTCCTATCACATGCTCTCCAATCATTCCAACACATGAAAGTTCCACTCTCAATTAAGCTAAAACATGAAAGCAATTTAGCATGACTAGTTTACATACATGAAAGAAAACATTGCTAACATGGTTACTTCTCATTCTTACGCATGCACATAACCATTTTACATGCTTTAAGCTTGCTGTTTTGACATGATTAAACACTTTACAATCTAACACATGAAAGCTATGTTCTCATTCAAACCACAACGTGAGAGTAAACACACATGGAATGGGTTACAGATAAGTAAGGATTGTCCCTAGCATGGATTCTACGCATTGTACACATATAACACATGATCATAACCACATTTATGTTGTTGTTCTAACATGATTTCAGATCATCATATCATGGATTTCAATTTCACATCCTCACATTTTGGTTTCACATTTTTACACAATTTCTAATTCACATACTTCACTTTGTACACATTGCACATTTACACATTCACATTTACACATTGTTCACACTACACAATTTGCACATGATCACAATCACATTCACATTTTACACTTTAGTGCCGTGACACATAGTCCAAACCACCATAAGAAGGACACATCACATCACATACACATAGACGTCACCTAGGCAATACAGTGACGACTCTTGGACTGCGCAGACCGGGAGAACAAGTCTCCACCCTAACTAGTGGTACTTGTCCACCTCTAGGATTTCATCCTAATGCCCTTAGGATCACAACACATTGAACCTTCCCATGGGGAATTTTCCATGGTACGGTTCCACAGCCCTCTATGGAAGCAGTATCACACTTGGCACAGTTTTACACATATCGGTTTTTACACACATTTTACACATGACACTCATATCTCATTCATTCTCTCATTCGCAACATGACTCTATTTTCCTAATCATGCCACTACAGATGACAGAATTTATCATTCAGGAAATTTCACCAATCAGGTTGGGTTACACAGAATTTAAATCATTTCACAATGGCATGCATTAATTACCCATTCTTGCATAGAAAATTCATATTGCATGGTATAGTGGTCCAAATGACCTGATAATTTAACCACATGCTGATTTCGGGTTTAGGACCCCACATGAAAATTTTCACATTTTTCTGATCCAAAATGCAATTGCAGATAATTTAATCATAAATTCCCATATTATTCAAAATTCAATTTATCATGATGTATAACATAAAATTTCAGTTTTAACAGATCATAACCCTGAACTCAATATACACAATACCATAGGAATTTTCCCGAATTTATTTCACAGTACACAATTTACTAGAGATTTTACAACCCTACACATGTTTTTCTAATTCCATTTCAGAAAATTCAATAAATCAGAGGAACATGGAGAAAATTCCCAAAAATTCAGAGCATGGACTGATTTACCCACTCTCGGTTTAGCAAAATTTAGGGCATCCAACTTCACATGAATTGCACAAACAGTAACGAACATGGTCTAGATCTCATCATGCATACATTCTCCATAATAAAACCATTTATGCCAAATCACAGAAATTACAAGGATCTCACCACACATTCAGACATCCATATTACATATCATAATAGGTTTACAATATATCCTCATCGAAAACACATCGAAATTAATCATATATATATCAGGAAGAACAGCTCACTGTTCTGTCCTGGAGAACTTAACGGCGGTCTCTGACCGTTCCAGGAGTGGACGGCAAGATCGTTGGACGCACACTGGGAATCTTGGCATCAAGGCATTGACGCCAAGTTCCTGTCTGTGTAGAAACACAGACCGAACTTCAAATAAAGGGGTGAATGGGGGAATCCAGGACACGAGGAAAAATATGTAAAAATCACAAAACCCTACTAGACATCTACATGGACGATAGGGATAAGTTACTTGCCTCTTGCAAAACTCCAAAGGGATCTAAATGGCCGGAGAAGCTCTCCTTGGGCAGTCCCAAGAAGCCTCCACAACTGCTCTCCTCCGGGTTCTATGTCGATGTAGAAACCAAACCACGGTTGGGGAAGTCCTCCCCGATGTTCCAGCTACCCTCCTGATGTAGTAGGTTTCCGGATGAAGCCTTGAATCGCCGGATTGAAGCCTCCAAAGTTGGGTCTTTGCACAGCTCCGAGCTAGGATTTTCTCTATCTCTTGAAAGAGGTCAAGAGAGGTTTTCTGGTTGCAAAGAGTGAAGTCTTATAGCAAAGAGGCCCCTCCACCCACGCAGGGGGCTGATGGGAAGGCTCAGAGCCGTTGGGGACAGCTCCCCAATGGGTGAGCAAGCTTGCTCCCGGAAATCCTGCTCTGCAACGCATGCAGGTCAGAGAAATTAGCGTCCACATCGCTGGACACTGGGATTAGTGTTGGCGTCTATATGGTTGACGCCTACACAACACAAACGTCCATTGATATTGACGCCAAGCTGGCCTTCGGCCAGAACTCTAAAACATGCATAAACCATGCACAACTTATACATATATACATGCATTATGTATACTATCACGTACATACTACCATCATACCATTCATACATTATTTACAACTAACTTATACACATGCATACATAAGTATAAATAGTTAATACATACGTAGATATGTACATCTATGCATACACAACATAAATTATTTACACGAAATTAAAATAATGCAACAAAATTCGAGGGCCTTACACCCTCTCCCCCTTAAAGAAACTTCGTCCTCGAAGTTAGAACGACACTACTCAAACAAAAGGGGATACTTCTTCTTCATCGCATCCTCAAGCTCCCAAGTAGCCTCCTCTCGCGAGAAGTTCCGCCATAGAACTTTCACCGACGCAATACTCTTGTTCCGGAGATGCTGAACCTTCCGGTCAAGAATAGCTACTGGTTGCTCGACATACGACAGATCTGGCTGAATCTCCACTGGCTCACGACTAATCACATGAGACGGATCACGGACATACTTCCTGAGCATCGAAACGTGGAAGACGGGATGAACACTAGCCAAAGCTGGGGGTAATGCTAGCTCATATGCCACGCTGCCCAATCGTCCGAGAATCTCATACGGGCCAATGAATCTAGGGCTCAGCTTACTATGCCTGCCAAATCTGACAACACCACAAGTAGGTGATATCTTCAAGAAGACATGATCACCCACTTCGAACTCAAGATCCTTCCTCCTGTTGTCGGCGTAGCTCTTCTGCCTATCCTGCGCCGCAACAAGCCTCTTTCTGATAAGCTGGACCTTATCCGAAGTCTCCTGAACTAACTCCGGACCGATCAGCTGCCTATCACCGGTCTCCTCCCAACACAAAGGAGATATGTAGGGCCGACCATACAACGCCTCAAATGGAGCCATACCAATATTCGCATGAAAGCTATTGTTGTATGCGAACTCCACTAGAGGTAAATGACGCTCCCAATCCTCCTTCCAATCCAATACACACGCTCTCAACATATCCTCGAGCGTCTGGATAGTCCTCTCGGACTGTCCATCGGTCTGGGGATGAAACGCTGAACTGAGCTTCAGCTCCGAACCTAGAGCATCCTGAAGACCCTTCCACAACCTCGAAGTGAATCTCGAATCTCGATCCGAAATGATCGACTTCGGCACACCATGCAATCTAATGATACTACTAACATACAATCTAGCTAAACTCTCTACTGACTGCTTCTTCTTCATAGGCAAGAAATGAGCAGTCTTCGAGAATCTATCTACAACTACCCAAATCGAGTCATTGCCCCTTCTAGATCGAGGCAAACCCGAAACAAAGTCCATAGTGACAGCTTCCCACTTCCAAACTGGGATCTCCATCCTTTGCATAAGGCCGGATGGTCGCTGTCGCTCGGCCTTCACTTGCTGGCATACTAAACACCGGGATACATAATCCGCTACATCCTTCTTCATGCCGGACCACCAAAAGGATCTCTTCAAATCCTGGTACATCTTAGTGTTACCTGGATGAATAGAGAATCGTGATCTATGAGCCTCCGCTAACACACGCTCACGGACATCTACCAAATCAGGGACACAAACACGGTGCTGAAATCTAATCACACCGTCCTCATCACGAGCAATGCCTGCCTTGCCCACTAACTCTAGGAGTCTAGGGTCGGCTTTCTGTTGCTCGATCACCTCATCCAAAATCGAGGACCTAAGAGATAACTGAGCTACAAAATCCTGGCATAGTGATGGCTCTAACTCAGTCAACGCGCAAG
This sequence comes from Colocasia esculenta, assembly GCA_014218235.1. Classification (NCBI taxonomy): domain Eukaryota; kingdom Viridiplantae; phylum Streptophyta; class Magnoliopsida; order Alismatales; family Araceae; genus Colocasia; species Colocasia esculenta. The sequence continues at coordinate 64,088,677 of CM024766.1, forward strand.
CCGCATCTTCCAACATCATCCAATCCTGCTGGAGAGATGGCCTTTTCTACTCAGAGCATCCGCTACGACATTCGCCTTTCCAGGGTGATACTGAAGGTCGAAGTCATAGTCCTTCAAGAACTCAATCCATCTTCTCTGCCTCAGGTTTAGTTCCTTTTGGGAGAAAAGATACTTCAAGCTCTTGTGGTCGGTAAACACCTCAAATCTGACACCATAAAGATAGTGCCTCCAGATCTTTAGTGCATGAACCACTGCTGCGAGCTCCAAGTCATGAGTCGGATAGTTCTTCTCATGCTCCTTCAACTGACGAGAAGCATAAGCCACTACCCTTTCCTGCTGCATTAGCACACAGCCTAAACCAATCCGAGACGCATCCGTGTAGATAGCAAAACCCTCTACACCGCTCGGTAAGACTAACACCGGGGCTGTCGTGAGCTTAGTCTTCAACAATTGAAAACTACTCTCACACTTCTCGGACCAAACAAACTTCACTCCCTTTCTGGTGAGCTGAGTCAAAGGGGCGGCGATGGATGAAAATCCCTCAATAAATCGCCGATAGTAACCGCTAAACCAATAAAACTACGAATCTCCGAAGGGGTCTTGGGAATCTCCCAATCCATAACTGCCTGGACCTTTGCTGGATCCACTGCTACACCAGCACCGGAGATAACATGCCCGAGGAAATGAACCTCGCGCAACCAGAAATCGCACTTGCTGAACTTAGCGTACAGCTTGTGCTCACGAAGAACCTCTAACACTACTCTCAAATGCTGACGGTGTGTGGCCTCGTCCGGAGAGTAGACCAACACATCATCAATAAACACTACGACAAAGCTATCTAAATAAGGCCTAAACACCCTGTTCATGAGATCCATGAACGCTGCAGGGGCATTGGTCAATCCGAAAGGAAGAACCAAAAACTCATAATGTCCATAACGGGTTCTAAATGCCGTCTTGGACACATCCTCACTCCGAATCCTCAACTGATGATAACCAGATCGCAAATCAATCTTAGAAAAGACTGATGCATCTGCAACTGGTCAAACAAATCATCAATACGAGGTAAGGGATACTGTTCTTCACAGTCACTTGGTTCAGCTTTCTGTAATCAATGCATAACCTAAGTGACCCGTCTTTCTTCTTGACGAATAATACAGGTGCGTCCCAAGGGGAAACACTAGGGCGAATAAATCCCTTATCAAGCAACTCTTGCAATTGCCTCCTCAACTCGGCTAACTCTGCAGGTGCCATCCGATATGGAGCCTTCGAGATAGGAGAGGTGCCCGGAAGCAACTCTATGGTAAACTCTATCTCTCTATCCGGTGGCAATCCAGACAAGTCATCAGGAAAGACATCTGGAAAATCCTGCACTACCTCAATCTCCGCAAGAGTAGGTGACTCATCAGCCTCTGGTACTAACACCACGCTGGCAAGAAAAGCGTCACAACCCTTGTTTACCATGCGCATCGCCTTCATGGCAGAGATGACTAACTTTCCCGCCAAGTTCCTTGGCAAGGGATGAGAGAACTCGTCCTCACCAGGAATGCGGAAAACAATCCTCTTCCGACGACAATCCACTAACGCATAGTGCTCCTCTAGCCAATCCAGACCAAGAATAGCATCATAGTCCTTCATCTTTAGCAAGAAGAAACACCCATCTAGGATTCTATCCTCAATGCACACAGGTAACGACGGAATGCACTTCCTAGTCGATACCGTACCCGCAGGGGTGTGCACAGACAAAGGGACCTCTAAATCCTCAGACTCTACACCGACTCTAGGGCTAACTGCCTAGCAAACCGCTCGAAAATGAACGAGTGAGTAGCACCCGTATCAAACAAAACCGAGCGTGCACACCTAGAAGTAAAACCGTACCTTCGGTGACATGCTCCGCCTGCTCGGCGTCCTCGCACGCTAAAGCAAACACTCGAGCTGGGGCTCGAGGCCTTCCTGGTCTTCCTGTAGCTGGCGCTGCTGCCGCTACCGCTGGGGCTGGCTGCTGAAGTCTCGAACAATCCTTGATCTTGTGGTCGCTGCTTCCGCACTTCAAGCACTTTCCCGTAATCATCCAACATTAGTAACCACCATGTGTCCTCCCACAGTGGGTACACTCTTTCTTCACACCAGGAGAACGTACATAAGGTACCTGAGAACTGCCGACTGCCACTGATCGCGGTTGTGTCGGGTACACCGCTTTCTTCTTGTCCTGTTGCTGGAACGTAGCTACAGGTCTCTTCTGCAAAGCCTTCTTCTCTTCAAGGTATTGCTCCATCTCACCCTCTTGCCTACAAGCAGCGCTGAGGGCCTCGTCCAAAGTGCGGTGGTCAAACGCCACGAGCCTCGTCCTCAGTGATGGCTTCAGGCCCATCACGAATTTCTTTGTCTTCCTGCGCTCGTCTGTCACGATATGAGGTGCATATTTAGAGAGTTCAGAAAATCTTGCCTCATATTCTAGCACGGTCATGGAGCCTTGAGTCAAAGATAGGAATTCTTGCTCCATCCGATCTTGAACATGCTCGGGGACGAACTTGGCCCGAAAGAGCCTCACGAACTCGTCCCAAGCAACATCAATAGCTCCGTCCTCAAACCGGGTACGCAGCAATGAAGCCCACCATACATCAGCTCTTTCCTGCAGTACACCGTTCATAAGCACCATCTAAACAAATCTAACTTAACAAAACATACAAGCATATAAACTAAAGCATACCTGTAGCATGTAGGTGGCTAATGTGACTTTATCCTCATATGCACACCTGATGGCTCGGAAGATCTTTTCTATTTCCCTCATCCAGCTTTCAGCCAACAATGGATCGCTCTCCCCCTTAAAAGTGGGTGGCAGCATCCTCTTGAATCTTTCCATGATGGAAGGTCCACCATGGTCTTGAGCTGGTACTTGAGCCTGCTATAGTACACAACGAGCAATTCACAATCAACACAATATCGCATAATCAAATAAAACAGACTATTAATCATTTTATTAGTTTAACCTGAGCCTCCAACTGTGCCTGGAGTGCTGCCTGAGTATGAGCCTGCGTCTGCATGGCTTGCACCAGACCTTGCATGAATACTCCATAATCCACAGGCGGCGGTGGGGGAAATACATGACCTTGCGGTGCCGGGGCCTGCTGCTCCGCCCGCTCGTCACGTCTCGGCTCGTCCTCACGGGCCGGCGCTCCGCCACGCCTACCTCTCGAAGCCATGGCTGTAATAAATTTCAGCCACCATTAGCTAGGTTACTAAGTTTTCTAACCATTTTCTTATCTATTTTTCATTCATTATTAATCAATTCTACACATGTGGACATACTTAGCATGCAATGGGGATGAAGACATGTATATATATTCATGTGCAATCTCAACCGGTTTCTCTGATACCAATCTCTGTAGCGACCCTCATTATACCGGTACGGTTATACCAACCCACGTCGGTATAGTGAACGTTGCCACAGTGGGACATTTACCCAACAATAACATTCAGCTGAGATACACGTGAATATAAGAACAGAGTAGCGGAAGTAAAAGAACCATGTCTTCATTTCATTCATCATCCACATTTAACATACATGATTGCATTAACATTTAAAGAACTGAAGTCCACATAATTAAATTGCTGAAATCAAATACATAATTGTCCACACTTAAACATTTTTCCATGATAATGCTAGTACAATGTTGCAATTACATACTATGAAATCAAAATATCGCAAAGTACATCAACGATCTAATCTCCACGCTCGGAGTCGGTCTCCACTGCCTCCTCCGCAAGTGTGTCATCACCAACTACGCCTGTACGCCGAAGCAAGTAATGAGTCTAAAAGACTCAGCAAATAACTCTACACATACCTTACATGTACATGTCATAGCAGGTTTTACATACACATTTACATGACACAATCATGTAGCATGCTTGTCATTGAAATTAACAACCTATCATGGTAATTCTATTAATGCAACACATGATTCATGCTTTCAGATTTCTTAATTTAAAATCTCCTATCACATGCTCTCAATCATTCCAACACATGAAAGTTCCACTCTCAATTAAGCTAAAACATGAAAGCAATTTAGCATGACTAGTTTACATACATGAAAGAAAACATTGCTAACATGGTTACTTCTCATTCTTACGCATGCACATAACCATTTTACATGCTTTAAGCTTGCTGTTTTGACATGATTAAACACTTTACAATCTAACACATAAAATCTATGTTCTCATTCAAACCACAACGTGAGAGTAAACACACATGGAATGGGTTACAGATAAGTAAGGATTGTCCCTAGCATGGATTCTACGCATTGTACACATATAACACATGATCATAACCACATTTATGTTGTTGTTCTAACATGATTTCAGATCATCATATCATGGATTTCAATTTCACATCCTCACATTTTGGTTTCACATTTTTACACAATTTGTAATTCACATACTTCACTTTGTACACATTGCACATTTACACATTCACATTTACACATTGTTCACACTACACAATTTGCACATGATCACAATCACATTCACATTTTACACTTTAGTGCCGTGACACATAGTCCAAACCACCATAAGAAGGACACATCACATCACATACACATAGACGTCACCTAGGCAATACAGTGACGACTCTTGGACTGCGCAGACCGGGAGAACAAGTCTCCACCCTAACCAGTAGTACTTGTCCACCTCCAGGATTTCATCCTAATGCCCTTAGGATCACAACACATTGAACCTTCCCATGGGGAATTTTCCATGGTACGGTTCCACAGCCCTCTATGGAAGCAGTATCACACTTGGCACAGTTTTACACATTACACATATCGGTTTTTACACACATTTTACACATGACACTCATATCTCATTCATTCTCTCATTCGCAACATGACTCTGTTTTCCTAATCATGCCACTACAGATGACAGAATTTATCATTCAGGAAATTTCACCAATCAGGTTGGGTTACACAGAATTTAAATCATTTCACAATGGCATGCATTAATTACCCATTCTTGCATGGAAAATTCATATTGCATGGTATAGTGGTCCAAATGACCTGAGAATTTAACCACATGCTGATTTCGGGTTTAGGACCCCACATGAAAATTTTCACATTTTTCTGATCCGAAATGCAATTGCAGAAAATTTAATCATAAATTCTCGTATTATTCAAAATTCAATTTATCATGATGTATAACATAAAAATTCAATTTTAACAGATCATAACCCTGAACTCAATATACACAATACCACAAGAATTTTCCCGAATTTATTTCACAGTACACAATTTACTAGAGATTTTACAACCCTACACATGTTTTTCTAATTCCATTTCAGAAAATTCAATAAATCAGAGGAACATGGAGAAAATTCCCAAAAATTCAGAGCATGGACTGATTTACCCACTCTCGGTTTAGCAAAATTTAGGGCATCCAACTTCACATGAATTGCACAAACGGTAACGAACATGGTCTAGGTCTCATCATGCATACATTCTCCATAATAAAACCATTTATGCCAAATCACAAAAATTACAAGGATCTCACCACACATTCAGACATCCATATTACATATCATAATAGGTTTACAATATATCCTCATCGAAAACACATCAAATTAATCATATATATATCAGGAAGAACAGCTCACTATTCTGTCCTGGAGAACTTAACGGCGGTCTCTGGCCGTTCTAGGAGTGGACGTCAAGATCGCTGGACGCACACTGGGAATCTTGGCGTCAAGGCATTGACGCCAAGTTCCTGTCTGTGCAGAAACACAGACCGAACTTCAAATAAAGGGGTGAATGGGGGAATCCAGGACACGAGGAAAAATATGTAAAAATCACAAAACCCTACTAGACATCTACATGGACGATAGGGGTAAGTTACTTGCCTCTTGCAAAACTCCAAAGGGATCTAAATGGCCGGAGAAGCTCTCCTTGGGCAGTCTCAAGAAGCCTCCACAACTGCTCTCCTCCGGGTTCTATGTCGATGTAGAAACCAATCCACGGTTGGGGAAGTCCTCCCCGATGTTCCAGCTACCCTCCTGATGCAGTAGGTTGCCGGATGAAGCCTTGAATCGCCGGATTGAAGCCTCCAAAGTTGGGTCTTTGCACAGCTCCGAGCTAGGGTTTTCTCTATCTCTTGAAAGAGGTCAAGAGAGGTTTTCTGGTTGCAAAGAGTGAAGTCTTATAGCAAAGAGGCCCCTCCACCCACGCAGGGGGTTGATGGGAAGGCTCAGAGCCGTTGGGGACAGCTCCCCAATGGGTGAGCAAGCTTGCTCCCGGAAATCCGGCTCTACAACGCATGCAGGTCAGAGAAATTAGCGTCCACATCGCTGGACGCTGGGATTAGTGTTGGCGTCCATATGGTTGACGCCTACACAACACAAACGTCCATTGATATTGACGCCAAGCTGGCCTTCGGCCAGAACTCTAAAACATGCATAAACCATGCACAACTTATACATACATACATACATGCATTATGTATACTATCACGTACATACTACCATCATACCATTCATACATTATTTACAACTAACTTATACACATGCATACATAAGTATAAATAGTTAATACATACGTAGATATGTACATCTATGCATACACAACATAAATTATTTACACGAAATTAAAATAATGCAACAAAATTCGAGGGCCTTACAGCCTTACTTGTAAGGAGTGGAATTTCAGTGGCCACACCCTTGCCTTTATCACTCTTGTCAACAACTAGCTCCACATTATCAACAGGAATTTCCTCTTCATCTGAGGGGCTCTCCACAACACCTTCCTTGAACTGTTCAGTAGCGGCACTAGCTGTAACGGCCCTGGATATCTATACCCAATAAGGGTCCATATCCAGATCCGTCTCCCGTGATCGGACCAAAGTCTCGCAAGGGATATCACAAACACGTGTCTAGTAAGAATATAAAAGACCACAATTACAGTATATAACACAGGAAAGTACAAGTGTATATAACTGTAAACCACAATGTACAATAGTCCACAATTACAATATTACATGTTCAATTAAAGAGTACAACTACCTGGGGCATACCCCGAGGGAGCACAAGCTCAAATGACTCAACTACTCTACTGTTGGTGGTACAAGTCTGCACTACTCTATGTAAACCACACCGAAGTCAGCCAACGCCTGCTAAGTCGCCTAACATCTAAAACAGACTGTAAGGGAGTGAGCCTCAACATGTCACTGGCTTAGTAGGGACCTCCCACAGCGAAAACACAACTACACAAGAGACCTCAACCCCAAAGAGTCTCACAGGCAACACCGGCAACCGAAACATAACATGCACACACAAGCATGTTAAACTACAACTAACCATAACACACCGGCTAAACCCCGATCCTCGGGACATAAAGGGAAACACAAGACTAGCTTAACATGCTAGTCCACCCTTCAACCGAAACACCTCGACCACAAGCCTCATCAGCAAACACACTGCCTAGGCTATGGTCTCACAGGCTAACCATCACACACGAAGAATCGGGATTGGCGACAACCAGCCAACACCTGCAAACCACATCGTAAACGGAGACCAATCTTCTTAACACGTGGAGCGTCACACCACAAGACCTCCACAGTACGCACGGTCTCGCCTCAACACCAGCTGAGGTCGGACTTACGTACCACAACACAACTCTACCCACAAGGGGTACATGTACCTGCTACCACGAGGTACAACACTGAACCACAGAACTGTGCCACCTCCAGGGCACACCACAATGGTTATCGGTTTCACGGTTATAACCTTAACCAGTGGTTCACACACAAACCACAACCAGTGGTCAAACACGAGTCGGTACGGAGATGACACCACCACACGGGAACAGACTACTGGTTCATAACGCCAGTATCCAACCCAGACAACAAAGTACAAGAACTACCTCTTAGTCTCGCAGTCATGGACGAAAGGTCCAACTGCCGCTCCACAACAACAAGCCAAGAATAGTGGAGACTAACTAACCACCACAACCTGCAAGTCATACACCCCGCAGGCCCAAGCCTGACACCTTTAGGGACTCCGGCCGAGAATCCTAAAGTGAGGCACTACAACAGGACTAGCTGGGGACCAGTGTCGACTACTGGTGTCCGTTCCCCAACCACGAGCGCGCTACAAGCGACTGCACACCCACAAACACAAGTCGCTGCCCCCAGTCGTCTTTCCCCTCAGTCGGACGTACTACTCAAGCACAAGAGGAGGGTGTCCAGGAAGACGACTCAGACCTCTATGGTACACACGTACCGGGACAAGCCCTAAGCACCCGATGCTAGGGTAACCGACTAGAGAGGTATTCCGGATTAGGCGCCGGACCACCAGACTCAGTAAGCACACAAAGCACGGTATATATACTTATATAACCTTGAGGTACAAACCACGGTACACAAGTGTAAGGAATGGCTTGTCATCGGTCACCTTGTGACCCTCAAGCCACCCTACACACAACCGCTCATTAACGGGTCATCACATGACCACCAAGACCACACATTAGTCTTATACACATTAACCATATCGGAACACAATCTTAATACATAGGCATGCTTAACACAACACATAAGCATACCGATACCGGAACATAAACTCGCCTGTCATTGGTCACCTCGTGACCTCCATGGCAACTCACACTACATAACACATTTAAATATTACCACATATCCAGGCTAGGTCTTCACTAGACCTTCATTGCCCAACACCCAACGCAGAACCACCACTGAAGTCAAAACGCGTCGACAACAGTCGACACCTTACAAAATGCGTCGACTAGTTTGGATGCCATTCCAAACCTTGTCGCGGCAGGGCCAAGGACCACGACCATGTCACGTCGGCCCCTTCAGACGCTATTCAAAAGGCTGTCGCGACAGGCCTTAATGACGCAACCAGGTCACGTTAGCCCGACACGACGCCACCAGACCCAAGCCGGTCAAACCTTCGGTCAACATCCAAGACACGTATGACCTTGTTGCCGCGTTTAACGCTAACGCGACAGACCACAAGGTCGCGACCCGACAACCGACTTAATAAACGTATCGGAAAGCAGAACGAGCCAGTTCGGCGCGTCGCGTTCACATGAACGCGTCCGCTGTCCTGGCCGCGTTTCAATGCTCACAGGGAGGTCAGCTTACAGGCCGAACCCCCCACTCCCACACGAGAGAAACCACCACAAAACCAAATATCCATTCCGTGCAAAGCTGTAAACATGCAAAACACACTAAGGGCAAACCACCCGTACATGCTCCAACCCTTAACCCAAACCAAACATGCTTTAAAATAGTAACACAAGGTAGGAAGTCTCCCTACCAGCAGAAGATGCCAAAGCATGCCAAAACTCCTTGCTGACGGCCCACGCTCCGAGCATCATCCTCACATGGTTCCCGCGCTGCACGGACCGCCGGAAGCCTAAATCGCCAAAAATCCTCGCTGGAGAAGCCACAGCATCCTTCCCTACGCCGGACAAAGCATCCTCTGCTCTGTCTGGCCGAAACGAAGCTTTTAATACTCTAATCGAAATCGCGTCCAGGCCAGATGCCGCATTTAAACCTTTTAAATGTGTCCCCCCTGTCCGACGCCAAACGGAAACCCAAGCCACATGTCACAGAGGCGGTTCTTGGAATCGCATCCAGCAAGGCCGCTGCGTTCATAATCACGTCGCCTTCCTCCGCCGCGATTCCAAACAGTGAACTAGCAGTGCAAATGGGCTGGCATATCCGGCCCACACTGCTCACCATGTGTACACAAACCACAAAAACAGCCCATTGACCATCTCTTGGTCAAGAGCTCCACACATAAACCTGATAAACCCAGATCCGAATGACCGTATCGTTACACTAGCTGTGTGCTCCCCCTGAATCTCTGCATCCTTTTCAAACACATGCTCCCTCTGAGCAGGAGCATCCTTCATTGGAATATCTTCATTGTGGCCTGATGCCACAACCTCTAGAACGACTACAGCAGTAGCTTCTTCTTGCTCCCCCTGAGTGCTGGTGATGGAATCCAGCACATCTCTAAGCACAAATGTAACGTCGCACGTTTTTCGGATCATCGTGGATCCGTGTTTAGTAGGTTTGGTAGCTGATGTGTGGCCCATGAGTTTGAGTTTCAGGTGTTACGCGTATGGTGAGGCTTGGTGGGCCGGCCATTGGGCCCAAAGCGCTCACAGGTTTTCTGCCTGTGAACGCGACAGGGGTGTGTGTCGCGTTCTGAACGCGACAGCCCTGGTGGTCGCGTTCTTGTTACCGCTGTTGAGCAGCGACGTTTGCATGCGTGCCAAGTGTCATGCGCTAGGTGGCCTGCTGACGTCAGGAGTGGGAAGGCAACGGCCTCCCACATCGCATTCAGGTTGCGATGTAGGGCTACGTCACGTTCTCAACTGCTGTGCGTCAGCCGAACAGAGCAGAGGAAGCTCAGCTCGGCCAGGGGGAGTTGCTGCGGGGCTTTTCCAGATGGTTCGAGGTTCTGGAGATGCGTGGGGCATGTTCTCGTCGCGAGGACGTCGCATGGAGCGGGGGAAACGCCAAGAGAACTCTGGTTTTCGTGTTCTTCGTGAAGGTAGTACCTCGTTTGATTGTGTGGATTGCTCGTGGTGTTGATTTGATTCGTTTAAAGCTTAAAGAACATTAGATACCATACTAGGGTATCCATTAAAGCATGTAAAATGAGAATTAATCGTGTTTTGAATGGTTTGGAATGGTGATCCGTGGAGTTTCTCCCGGATTAGGGTTTGCGCCTATGAAGGCGACAGACCTTGCCGTCACGACAAGGTCGCGACAGGCTGACCTGTCGCGATAGGGTTTCCTATTGCGACAGGTCGGGGCGTCGCATTCTAAAGGCGACCTGGCCCCTTGTCGCGACCTCAGCTGAGAGGTCTAGACATGTATGCGTTTAGTGTTGTGGTGAAACGACTATTTGTATTTGTTGTGCATGGCAATGACAGGTGGAGAGCCAGTGCACTTGTTACGCTCACGGAGCGTGTTGCTCACGAGGTGGGCATGTTTTATGTGGATAATGTGTTATGTACGTAATCGGTTTGGTGTTTACGTAGTATGTGTGGTGCGTTGGCACCTGTCCTGTAGTGCTCTTGGAGCGTGCTGTCCATGTGTTGGACATGTTGTACACGTGAATGACGTATGGTGCACCTGGCTGGTGTATTATACACGTGGTGTCTACGCGGTTTGAATGTCGTGCATGTGGTTTGTGTGTGCATGGCACATCGTACGTTATTGTGTTTATTGTATCTTAATTATTGAGTTAGTCTGTGGTGTTGTGGCAGTGAGGTTCACGTTTGAACCTAGCCTTGATCCTTTAGGATCTTTTATAAGTTATCCTCGATGGATAATTAGTAAAGTATAAGTATGGTTATTACGTGATTATTGTGTACTGTGTTTAGTGTGGCAAGTGGAGGTCACAAGGTGACCGATGACAGGTCGTGGTGTTATTATTAATATGGTTTATATGTGTTATGGTGTAGGTTAGCTTGTGAGTCACGAGTGACCAGAACAAGCTATTCCTCACATATGTACCGTGGTTTGTAATAAAGATGGAACATGTAAGTGTCGTGATTTGTGCTAGCCGAGTGTGGTGGTCCGGCGCCTATTCCGAAATGCCTCTCTAGTCGGGTACCTCAGGTTCTTTGTGAGCCAGGCACATGTGTTTGTTGTGCTCGGGGTTTGTCCCAGTACAGTGTGGTACCGTCGAGATCTGTGTCGTCTTTCTGGACACCCTCACTCCTGTGTTTGAGTTGTATGTCCAGCTGAGGGAAAGACGGCAGTGGGACAACGACTTCCCAGAGCTTGTTTTTAGTCGCTTGTAGCGCGCTCATAGTTGGGGGTACAGACACTGGTCCCCAGCTAGTCCTGTTTTCCAGTGCCTCACTTTAGGGTGCTCCGGCCAGAGACCCTAGAGGTGCCAGGCATGGACTTGCAGCTGTGTGTCTGCAGGTGTGGTGTTGGTTGGTCTCCACAGTTGTTTGACTTGTTCTTGTGGAGCGGCAGTTAGACCTTTCGTCCGTGACTGCGAGACTGAGAGGTTGTTCTTGTGTTGTGTTGTCCGGGTTGGATATTGGCCTAATCAGCCAGTAGTCCGTTCCCGTGTGGTGGTGTCGTTCCTTTCCAACTCGTGCTTTGCCACTGGCTGTGGTTTGTGACTTGTAGTCGAGGTTTGACCCGTTCGAGGTGTGCCCTGGTGTTGGCACAGTTGTGACTGCGGTTGTGGCTTGTGGTGTGCCCGAGTGGTGGCACAGTTTTGGTTATGGTTGGTGAGTGTTGACTCACCAAATATGGTTTAGCTCGCTATGGTGTGCCATGTTACGGCATTGGTTTACTTGCGGTTTCCGTGCTAGTACCTTGTGGTTGGCGTGGTGTGCAGGCGCCGATGGTGGCTGGCGCTGGTGTGGGCCGGGCCCGATGGTGGCTGGTGGTGCAGAGCAGGCGGTGTGCTGCGCAGCTCAGATCGTGCAGAACTGTGCGATGCAAGCGCCGGGATGGTGCAGATGCTGAGGTGGCGGTGTGTGCCGCTGGAGGCTGTGATCAAGGCCAGATGGCGACAGGCAGCTGGCCCTGCTGCTGGTGCGATGGAGCCATGCTCCTGCGGAGCTGATGCAGGCGCGATGCTGGCCGGGGCGGTTGGAGGCGTGCAGAGCAGGCGATGGGCTGAAGCTGCTGAGGTGGCGATCCTGGTGCTACTTGTTGGTGATCCAGGAGGCGGGAACAGGAGCTCACATGAAGTAATGGTGCCTATATAAGGACCCCGAGGTCCTCTTCTCCGGAGGTTGGCAAGTAGGAAATTTTAGGAAATTTTTAGCTTCATCAATTTTCCAGTTCTTGTATTTTCGGTTTTAGAAGAGCAGTGGAGAGGTTATGCAGAGTTTAGAATTCCAAGGATGAGCTGGTTTCGATTTGTTTGGGTTTTAGTTCAGTGTTATTTCCAATTTTCTGTTCATCTCTTTCAGAATTGAGGAGTTTCGTCAGTGCAAGTTCTTGAGTTTGTTTGTTCATATTTCTGTAAGGGCTCTGTTCATCCGGAGAGTGATTGGAATTTGTTTTGGATTTTATTCTTCTCTTCTACTGTTGTTTGCAGTGGGAAGAGATTGGGGTTTGAACATTAAAGAGTTAGTTCCCATTTTTCTCTGCGTTAAAGATGCTCAATTCAGTAGGTTTATTTCAATTGATTTGCATTTTCTTTCTTTCGTATGAATAGCTTCCTGTTCTTTATGTCCTTCTGTGCATCTATTCTTGGTTCGATTGGAGGAGAGCTCTGAGAGTTGTTGAGATCAGGGGTTCTGTTCTTTGTTTTTAGTTCAGATTTTTGCATATCTGTGAATGGTTCGGCTGCTGTGGAGGATCCATTTGTTTTTTTTTTTTTTTTTCTCTGTGCAATGCAAGCGATCCAGGGAGCTTCTTTCATCACTACTGTGTTTTCTTCCACAGTTCGAGGGGTTCAGATGTGAGAGTTGTGAGGATTTCTTTCTTCTGTCATTTTGGTTCTATAATTTTCTTCAGCGTATGTTCTTCAACTCTTCTCTATTTTGTGAGGGATTCGATGGGCAACTGGATTTCTTTTTGAAGTTCTCTACTGTTCTTAGTTCAGTTTTTAGTGCTTCACCATTTCAAATTTCTGTATTCTTTCTTTCAACATAGTTGGGAGGGGAAGCAACTGTGATCTATTAGAATTTCCTGTTCCATTTCTTCTGTGTTGGTTCGCGGGTGGTCACAGGAGGTGAACGGCCCAGAAGTGCATTTGTTGGCTCATCTCTGAGAGGCGCATTGCGGGGGAGGTCGACGGCATCCAGAAGGCCTCCAGGGGAATTCTGGGGAGATATTGAGATCAGATCCAGAGTTAGTTGTTAGCTCGTTTCTGTTTCAGCAGGGAGGTAGCCTTGAATTCACGAGGGATTTAGGAGTTTCTTAGTGTTATTAATCTTGCTCTTATTCATGTTCCCAGTTATGGCAGTGAGAGTTTGGTTCAGCAATTAATTTCTGTTCTGGTTTTCTGTCCGAATCTTAAACTTTGAGAGTAGTGATCCGGTGTTTGTGGAGAGTTATGATTGTTCATCCCCTCAGCTGTAGGGGTACATTGGTTCGTATGTTTCTAGTTTAGATTTCTGTTCATATGTTTGATCCCTCAATTGAGAGGGTACAGTGATTCACGTTCAATGCATCGTCGATAGAGATTTCAAATCGAAGTAGTTTTTAATTCAAATTTTATTCTGCCTCTCCGTGGATATGACCTGTTCTCACCACTATATGAGTTCATCTTTGCTATTTTAATTTTGTGAGACAGTTTAGAGGAAGTGCGCATATTGACTTGTGCAAGGACTCCGGACAACGAAGATGCACAGTTAACAATGTCGCGCGTACCATCTTGGCGCCGTTGCCGGGGAGACATTAGAGTTTGATTTAGATCTATTTTGATTTGATTTCATTTCTATTGGTTTTACATTAACTTGTTTGTGGGCTTTCATTTCAGATTTGCATAAGGAGTGGACCATGGAGATTGGGCTTGGAGATTTGAAGCCCATTGGAGGAGAAGCTTGCTGAAATATTTTTTTAAATTGCTTTTAATTCCAAATTTTAGATAGAAAGAGTGTGAGTGAACTTTGTAGTGAGGCTTTCATGTACTCTCTGTGCATGTACAGAGATTTCCTTCTTGTTGGCATGTAATAATTGGCCTCTTGGTGGTTTGATTGGTTTGACATTAGTCTATAGTACCATTTCATATTTTCTTAGTTAAATTTTATTTCATTCAGTTTAAAAACCAAATAAAAATTAAAAAATTCTAAAATCTAAAAAATTTCCAAATCGCTCTTTCATGTTAGCCGTTTGTTTGTAAATAAAATTTCCATCCTCTCAAGATTAGAAACACATGTTTTAGGACATTCATCACTTTAATTGTTATTTGAATTCAATTTTGTTCTTTGCATTGAAGAGTGCGGGGGAAAGGTAAGATTTCTCTCTCTCGTTTCATGCATTAGACTTAGCATTAGAAAACCTTTGTTTCAAACTTGATCTGTTGCATTTCATAATTGTAAATTGGGACTGCTTAAGGGCTTAACCCATTAGATAAAAAGATAAGGTGAGGGATTTCATCACCCTTTCCTTTGCCCAAAAATCACAAAAAAAAAATTCACATTCTTGCATTGTCCTAAACTTTCAATAAAAACCAGTAGACTTGGCCCTAGGGTTCATCATTAGATTTATCCTTTCTTGAATTCAAAACTTCTCTTTAAGTCTGGTGTCTAGGATTAGAGGTTAAGAAGCTTATGCTTAAGTGAGTCAGAGGTTATCTAATTGGGTCCTTGCGAAAGCAAGGGGGGCCTCCCTCTACTCCACCTCTTACCTGGCCAGTACAAGAAGAGTAGGATTGGACTTAAGCAAGCATAAATCTGATTTTGAGAAAAATAATATAAGTCCAAGGAACACATAGTGTCTAGGTTAATTTGATTTGAAAGTGTTTGTTTGTTTGTGTTTGTTTAAAAATTCATCAAAAATCAATAAAAATCTTAAAAAATTCAAAAATCAAAAATAGAAGCCTTTTTATCTGTGCATGCTTGGTAGACGTTCCCAGAATTTAGATTTGGCCCAACCTATAGACGAGATTGAAAGATTTTTCCATAGGATGGCCAACCAAAATCAGAACCAAGTTGCTAGAAACATAGAAGAGGCTGCACCCAGACAGATGAAGGAATACTTCATTCCTTCTGACTATCAACCTGCCACTTGCATTAGGCCGGAAATTCCGGCAAATCATTTTGAGATCAAACCTGGAACCATTCAGATGTTGCCATCTTTTTATGGCAATCCCAATGAAGACCCTTATAGGCATATAGATGAGTTCATAGAGATCTGTTCCACTGTAAGGATCCAAAACTTCACTGAAAATGCCTTAAGGTTGACCCTATTTCCATTCTCCTTAAAAGACAAGGCTAAACATTGGTTGGGAACCATAGGGAAAACTATCACAACATGGCCAGAAATGCAGCAGGAATTTTTAAAGAAATTTTACCCGATTGGCCGAACAAACACAATGAGAAGAGCAATCACTGGATTCTCCCAACACCCGGGAGAATTAATGCATGAATCCTGGGAGAGATTGAAGGAGTTGCTTAGGAAATGCCCCCACCATGGTTTGTCGAGGTGGCAAATAGTTCAAGCTTTTTATGAAGGTCTGACAGAATCGAATAGGCAAATGGTTGATGCTTCGTGTGGGGGAGCATTCATGACTAAGAGTGAGGATGAGGCATATAATCTTTTTGAAACATTGAGTGAGAACTCTATCAATCATGCCTCACTCTACTCTTATGAGAGAGCGTTAGGACCTGTAAAAAAGGCAGGGATGTATGAAGTAAGAGGAAGAGGGGAACCAGACTCTAGGGTAGAAGATATGATAGCTAGACTTGACCAAAGATTGGAGCAGAAGTTGGAACAAAAATTTGATCAATTACTGTCTTTGACTGGGCAAGCCACACCCAATTTTTCTCAACAACCTGAAACTTGTGCTATGTGTGCTAGCCCAGCTCATCCCACCAGTGCTTGTCCCACTACTGCCCAATTACCCCCTTTCATTCAGGAACAAGTCCAAGCTGCTCAAGGCTTCTACAAACCCTCCTATGATCCATACTCCAACTCATATAACCCTGGTTGGAGAAATCACCCGAACTTTTCATGGAAAAATCAATCTGAACAAGTTTCCCAACCTGCCTTCAAGCAATCCATGTACGGTCAATCCTATCCCAATCAAAATTCGGGATCTGGCCAATCTTCTAATTCAAAACCTCCACAATACCAAGGAAATCAAAATTCTAATCAATTTGCTCACACAAATTTTCAACAACCTTCATATCAACCACCACCTCCTCAACCTAATTGGGATGATAAAATGAATCAACTCCAGAATATGATGGCGACTCTGTGCCAAACTGTGCAAGAACAACAAACTCAATATCAAACTCAAACTCAAATTTTCAACAAAATTTGGCAAGGATAGAGTCTCAAATTGCTGATGTATGTCAAAGGAGGGAAGTAGGGCAATTGCCAAGTCAAGCTGTAGCAAACCCAAGGAACAACCCTCCCGGATTTTACCAGAACCAGCAATACCATCAGGGTCAGGGGTACAGCACACCGCCTGCTCTGCACCGCCAGCCACCATCGGGCCCGGCCCACACCAGCGCCAGCCACCATCGGCGCCTGCACACCACGCCACCTCAGCCACCCTGCTGCGCACCGCCATCTAGCCTCCACTTCGCCAGCGCCAGCAGCAGCCTGGGCGCCTCCAGCCGCGCACCTGCATCACCCAAGCCAGCCGCCCATCCACCATCTGCCATCGCTGCCCATCTACCACGCCTTCACATCACCAGAGCTCCACCAAACCGCCATGGCCTCCTTCATGTCTGCCACCTCAGCTGGACCAAGCCTTGGCCGAGCTCCCAGGTCCAGCCGCCTCCAGCCGCACAGCACCAGGCGCATCCAGCTCGAATCATCGCACAGCTCCCCTGCTGGCCGCCCAAAACCCCAGCGCCGGCCTGCTTCCATCTCCCAGCGCCAGCCTCGCCAGCACCAGATGCCAGGGCCAGCCCCCTTTTCAAGCTTCCAGCAGCTTCCATCTGAGGAAGAAAAGATTTTAAAAGGGGAAAATAGTTTATGTGGATTGCGTGGGTGGGGTGGGATTAAAAATTATTTTTATTTATTTGATGGAATTGGATGGGGTATGTGGCACAACATGATTAAAACTATATTTTTTAGTAAAAAATTTTATTTATTATTTTCCAACTGCAATGTATAGAATTTATTTACAAAATTCTTCATTTCCAAAAAAAATATATATGTGAGACCCAATTAATCAATCCAAATGACTTATTTGAATCTAACATGTGTATTCTAAATGTCAGCTAATATAAGAGTCTAATTAGTATTTACAAGAATTATTTATGAAAGTATAAGACCAAAAATTATTTATGTACAATGTATTTTACAAAAACAGAAAACACTTTATTAATCAAACTATTCTAAGGCATTGACTTTATTAGCTGAGCATCAAACTAAGTGTTCTACTCAAAAATTTAACTAAATGTTCACAAATTTGTTTCTGAATGAAATGGAAATTAAAATCAAATTGCGCATTATTTATGGACAAAGATGTCTAAAATTACTATATGTATGAAATTTAATACTAAAAAATTAGTAATTATCAGTGGTAATAAGTACCCGTACCCTGTGTGGGTAATGATTTGTCGTGGTACGTTGTATACCAGTCTGTTCTGGTGTTGACGTGGAACTGTGTTTCGTGGAGGTCATGTGGTGCGACCTTCCACTCAATGTTCTTTACCTTTCCTCGAGTAAGCTTTCGTACATGGTTTTCGTGTGTGATGGATTGGCTCGCTGTAGCCGATCATGTTACCTGGTGTGTGTAGCTTCTGATATATCGTGGTTTGAGGTTTAATGGACCAGCACTTGGTTGGCTGTCCTATTACCCACGAGGTTGAGGTTCGCTTGGGAAGCTTGCAGCCTAGGCAGTGACTTGCCTGTGTGGCTTAAAGTGTAGGCGACCAGTTCTTATTATGGGTTGCCTGTGAGGCTTAAGGCTTAGGCGTTTCAGTTGTTGTGTGGACTAGTGGTGCAAAATTAGTCCTGTAGCTTCTTCTTACCTTCCGAGGTTATGTTTGATTAAGGTGTTTATATTTAATTGTAGTTTAAATTCAATTGTTGTGAGCATGAAATGGTTTGGCTATCAGTGTTGCCAGTGAGACCCTCTGGGGTTGAGGTCTCTTCTGTTTAGTTGTTGAGGTTTTTGGGTAGCCCCTACTGAGCCTGTGACTTGTTGAGGCTCACTCCCCTACAGTTTCTTTCAGGACTTACCATGTGTTTGGTTTGCAGCAGCGTTCTAGTAGACTCGTACCACCAGCAGTAGTGTAGTAGCTAGTGTTGTGTGAGCACGTGCTCCCTCGGGGTATGCCCTAGGTAGTTGTACTTTTTAATTGGATATGTAATAATGTAATGGGACAGTTGTAAATTGTTATATGTAGGTATGAGCACATGTACTTTCTTGTGTTTTATACTGTGTAGTAGTCTTTTATATTCTTACTGGACACTTGTATGAGATATCCCTTACGAGACTTCGGTCCGTTCGCGGGAGGCGGATCTGGATATGGAGCCTTAATGGGCATAAATATCCAGGGCCGTCATAACAGATGCCACAATTGAGGTGGGGGTGACAACCTCTGATAATTGCCCAACAGGCTCAATATGCTCAGGAGGTATCTCTTCAATTCTGCCTGAACTTACCAATGGAACTTCAACTCTGACCTCTGCTGCTGCTTCTTCGACTATTGGGGCTTTGGATCTGTCCTCTTCCACTTGGACTTCTGGAATTACTGCTGCTGCCTCTTCCTGATCTGCTGGAACAGCTGGAACTTCAGGAGCTTCTGCCACAGGAGCCTCAATTCCTACAGCTACTTCTTCTTCTGGAATTTGGGGAATTTCTTGAGCTTCCCGATAATAGCTTCTCCCTCTGCCACTGAAGTCTTGGTCCACACTCCAGCAATTTGGGAAAACCCACTTTTCTTTAGATTTCTGGACCTGATAGCTTGGCCCATCTTCTCATATACTTCTCCAGTCAAGCTGATGTTATAGTGCTGGAAAATCTTCGTCAGTAGATGAGCATATGGTAGAGACACATTTAATTTATTCTTCTTGTCCCATAATATTGCAGATGCAAACTTCATCCTCTCGATAATCACCTCAGCCAAGTTGATATCTTGGTTCTGAATTGCCCAGAACATCATATCGGAGTCTGCTTTCGTGCAAGTGGAGAAGGTTGCACTCCTGGGCACTAAAATTTGGCAAACAATGAAGTGAAGAATCTGGTTGAAGGTATTTAACTGGTTAATGTCAATCTTTCCATCCTTCAGCTTGTACTCAGTACCGATAATCCCCAAACCCTTGACGTGGATATCAACATTGTCTACCCCACTGCGACCGGCGGTAGATACACCAAACAGGGATTCCAATAAAGCATGAGTAATATGAATAGGGGTGCCCTTCACTGAGGAGGTAAGGGATCCGTCCTCTTCTACCTTCAGACAAATGAAAAAGGCTTTTACCAGGTCCGTGTAGCTTGCTTCTGAAATAGTTGCCAATCTTGACCACTTCATTCTCTGCATTGCTGCTACCACGCTATGCATCCCATTCTTCTCCAAATCAACTATATCCACTGCCTTGTTGCCACAGACTTTGGTCTTCACTGCTGCAAAATGCTCTTGCTGCTCTACGGTGAGGAACACAACGCCGTAGCCGCCTACAGTGCCGGAGACCCCAGAAGCCGCCATGGAATCAAACAAGGAGAGGTTCTGGTGGATTGTGGGAAGGAGTAGAATAGAAGCCCTCAAGAGATTTTGGCGCGAAAATAGGGATTCTTTCGAAATCACACAGAGAGGATGCCGGAGTCGATAGGGTTTATCGTTCCAGGCAAGTCGAAAGAGATGAAAGAGAAGGTGGAATCGATATGGCATAGATTACGGGATTAAAATTAGGACTTAATGTTGTTTTTGAAAAGACATCGCAATAAATGCGGAAAACGACAAAAGGAGATGATTTCGCAAGAGATAAAGTCTTATAAAATAACGAACCGTCAAAGCTAGTAAAGACGCAAGCAATTAAAGAATTTACTTAAATCCACGGGAGAGAATAAGCATTATTCTGAAGATATTATTATTTCAGTTATGTGCAGAGAAATTTATCACAAATTACACATGCATAATTCCCTTCTAAGAGATGTAAATCTCTCTTCAGGTAAGGCCTTTATGAAGATGTCTGCTAACTGATTTAGAGTATCTATAAAAGAAATATTTATATTGTCATTTGCTACATGATCTCTAATAAAATGATATCTAACCTCTATATGCTTGGTTCTGGAGTGCTGAACTGGATTCTTGGTAAGATTTATTGCACTTGTGTTGTCGCACAGCAAAGGAATGGTCTTGATGTGCAATCCATAATCCTCAAGTTGTTGTTTTATCTATAGGAGTTGTGTGCAACAGCTTCCAGCAGCCACGTACTCAGCTTCAGCTGTTGATAGTGCTACTGAATTTTGTTTCTTTGAGGACCAGGAAATCAAGCATCCTGCAAGAAATTGACAACTACCACTGATGCTTTTTCTATCTACTTTGCATCCAGCATAATCAGCATCAGAATATCCAATTAAACTAGTTTCGCATGATTTTGGATACCATAAGCCTAGTTCATGAGTTCTAGCTAGATATCTAAAGATCCTTTTAACAGATATTAAATGAGATTTCTTAGGATCAGCCTGATACCTTGCACACATGCATACACTAAATAAAATATCAGGTATACTAGCAGTTAAATAAAGTAATGATCCTATCATACCTCTATAAATTTTTTGATCCACTTTCTTACCATCTTTATCACTGTCTAACATTGTAGATGTGCTCATTGGTGTGGACAGTGACTTTGCATTGTCGAATCCAAATTTCTTTAATAACTCCTTGGTGTATTTTGCTTGGAAAATGTGTGTGCCATCTCTGCCTTGCTTGATTTGAAGTCCAAGGAAATAATTTAGTTCCCCCATCATGCTCACTTCGAATTCTCCCTGCATAAGCTTTTCAAAGTACTTGCACAGAGATTCATCAGTAGATCCGAATATTATATCATCCACATAAATTTGCACAAGTAATATATTTTTGACTTTTGACTTAATAAATAAAGTGTTATCTACTTGTCCTCTGATAAAACCATGGTTTAATAAAAATGTACTAAGCCTTTCATACCATGCTCTAGGTGCTTGTTTTAAACCATATAGTGCTTTATGTAATTTAAAGACATGATTTGGAAATTCTTCATCATCAAAACCAGGAGGTTGTTCTACATAGACTTCCTCCTTTATAAATCTATTTAAAAATGCAGATTTTACATCCATTTGAAAAAGCTTTAAATCTAATGCAGATGTATATGCAAGTAAAATTCTAATAGCCTCTAGTCTAGCCACTGGTGCATAGGTTTCATCGAAATCTATGCCTTCCTCTTGGGAATAGCCTTGAGCAACCAGTCTAGCCTTGTTTCTAATGATAACACTAGTTTCATCCAATTTGTTTCTGAATACCTATTTGGTGCCAATAACAGGATGATCTGATGGTCTCAGAACAAGGGACCAAACTTGGTTTCTCTTGAACTGATTAAGTTCATCTTGCATGGCTAAAATCCAAGATTCATCAGAAAGTGCTTCATTGACTATCTTCGGCTCAATTTGAGAGACAAATGCTAAGTAATCACATGGAATAACATTACCTCTTGTTCTTACCCCAACCAATGGATCTCCAATAATGTTGTCTTTTGGGTGATCCTTCCGGTATCTCCATTCCTTTGGAAGATCTTCATGTACAGTTTCCTTTTGTTGTAGTTCTTCCAAGGGTGTATCTTCATTATCCTTGATAGATGTATCCTTTAGTTTCTTAGATAGATTTTTTGCATCATCATTGTCACTATCTACTTCCTTTCTCAAGGAAGGGTTAGATTCATCAAAAATAACATAGACAGTTTGCTCAATTAATAAACTTTATTTATTAAAGACTCTATAACCTTTAGGTTTAGAAGCATACCCCATGAATATTTCTTCATCAGATTTGGAATCTAACTTACCAATATCTCTCTTTCCATTATTGTGGATGAAGCAAGGACAACCGAATGTTCTGAAATGACTGACCTTAGGCTTCTTTTCCTTGTAGAGCTCATACACAGTCTTCTTCAGGATTAGCCTGATCATCACTCTATTTACTATGTAGCATGCTATGTTGATAGCTTCGGCCCAGAAATATCTTGGAAGATTGTATTCTAATAACATTGTTCTGGCCATGTCCAATAGTGTTCTATTTTTCCTCTCAGCTACTCCATTTTGCTGTGGTGTCCTTGATGTTGAGAAATTATGCTCTATTCCTTGATCATCACAGAATTCTACAAATTTTTCATTTTGAAATTCTCCTCCATGATCTGATCGAATACTTATTATACTGAACTTCTTGTCCTTCTGAACTTTCTTACTAAACTTAACAAAGCTGTCAAACGTGTCATCTTTATGCTCCAAGAATGATACCCATGTAAATCTTGAATAATCATCAACTATCACGAATCCAAAATTCTTTCCACCAAGGCTGGTTGTTCTCATTGGCCCAAATAAATCCATATGTAACAGTTCTAAAGGTTTGGAAGTGGTTACAACTGTTTTTGACTTGAAGGATGATTTTGTGTGCTTCCCTTTTACACAAGGTTCACACACACCCTCTATCCTTAAACCTACTTTGGACAGACCTTCCACTAGATTTCTCTTGACCAATTTTCTGATTCCATCTAAACTGCAGTGACCCAATCTCCTGTGCCATAATTCAGCTGATTGCTCTTTGTTTGCTGCAAGGCATACATCCTGATTCTTTAATTCTTCTAGGTGCAATACATATAGATTCTTTTCTCTGTATGCTTCAAACACTATTACACCATCTTTCATAATGCTGCATTCAGATTCTTGAAATTTGATTTGATGACCCTTGTCACACAGTTGGCTGATACTTATTAAGTTGTGCTTGAGACCTTTAACGCATAACACATCTTCTATAAGAGTTCTGCCTTGAGTTTCTATCGAACCACAGCCGATCATTGTACCTTTTCCATTGTCACCATACGTCACTGTACCTTCTTCATCTTCAATGTGTGAGAACAATTTTTTGTTGCCTGTCATGTGCCTTGAGCACCCGCTATCTAGGTACCACTTCGATGCTCTAAGACTTCCCTGCAATTAAAACACTAAGATTTAGGTACCCAAGTTCTTTTGGGTCCTTGATGGTTAGTTTCATCATCTTTTCTTTTAGGGATCCATTTTAGGTGTTTAGTTGTACAAGTTACTTTAGTATGTCCTAATTTGTTACAATGACTACAGTAGGAAATTCTACTAACTTTTTCAGTTGGGATGTACTTAAAGTTAGATTTGTATTTAGTGTTTTGTTCAGCTACAAATTTTGGTGTTGGATAGATTTTAGGGTGGACTATTGTTTCTTCATTATCTGGTGGAGTATATCCTAAACCATGCTTCTTCCTACCCGATCTTCTAGCTTCTTTTAGTATTAGAGTTGATTTACCATTTGTAAACTTTTCAATTGTATTAGTTAAATATTCATTTTCCTTGGTTAGGGTGTCAATTTCTTTTTTTAGTTTATTTACGTTTCCTAACTTTCTAGATTTGTTATTCGTTCATTTTTATTTTTCAAGTCTTCACATAATAATTCATTTCTCCCTTTTAATTCAAAAGTTTGTCTTTCTAACTGCTCATTTTCAGATTTTAAATCCGAGTTAGTAATTTCTAAACATGCATGACTTTTCTTAGTAGTTTTTAATATTTTACATACATCTTTATATTTACTATATAACTCATTAAAAGCCTCTTCTAAACTGTTAGAATCTGATTCATTACAGGAAGTAAATGAAGAGTCAGAGGTTACCTTTTCCTCTATATTTGCCATGAAGGTCAGGTTGGCCTTTTCTTCTTTTTCTTCACTGGAGCTTGACTCACTGTCTGAGTCGCTGTCATTGCTCCATGTAGCTACCATAGCTTTCTTCTTATATTTCCTGAATTTCTTCGAGTGGTCCTTCTTCTTGAACTCTGTCTTTTTCAGCTTTGGACATTCTGCCTTGATATGTCCTGGCTTCTTACATTTGTAGCAAATAGGTTCTGACTTCTTAACCTCTTTTCTTTCAGGTTTCCTGAAATCTTTCTCTTTCTTAAAATATCTTCTTCCAGATTGATATTTTTTCTTAGCCAATATCCGCTGCATTCTTCTAGATAGAAAAGCTTCTTCATTTTCGCTATTCTCATCACTATCTTCATCTTCTGATTCTTCTTCAGAGCTACCTTCTGTAGCTTTTAGCGCATTGCTGTGCTTCTTTCTGCTAGAGGATTCTCTAAGCCTCTCCATATTTATTTCATGGGCCACTAGTGACTCGATAAGCTTCTCAAGTGACATTCTCTTTAAGTCGTTGGCTTCTTCTATTGCTGTCACTTTAGGAGTCCATGAAGCTGGTAGGGATCTTAATATTTTTCTTACCATATCTCCCATGACGTAGCTTTTTCCAAGACCAGCCAAACTATTTGTAATATCTGTGAATCTACTGTACATTTGTGTGATGGTTTCTCTTGGTTGCATTTAAAATCTCTCATACTAAGCTACCAAGATATCTATTCTTGTTTCTTTGACTTTGTCTGTTCCCTCATAAGTGATTCTGAGTTTCTTCCACATTTCCATAGTAGATTTGCACGCTGAAATCCTATTAAACTCTTTCTTACTAAGAGCACAACACAATATACTCTTAGCTTTGCAGTTTAGAGAGATCTTCTTCTTATCATCATCTGTCCAATTTTCTTTGTTGTTTAGAACCACTAGATCTCCTTCTTCTATGATGGACCAAAGTTGAAAATTGAGACCTTGCAGGAAGAACTCCATTCTGCTCTTCCAATAGTTGTAATCTTCTCCATCGAATAGAGGGGGTCGGTTGACTGACTGACCTTCTGTATACCCTTGACCTGCCATTTATCTTTGCTCTTAAGATCGCGAGATCTTCTTTGTCGAAGAGACTTGGCTTTGATACCACTTGTTGCCCAGTTAGCAAGCCCAGAGGGGGGTGAATGGGATTTTAAAATTTTGTTTAGACAAAAACTTGTCAATAAAAACACTTAATAGGAAGACACTAAGATCGATGGTTAGTGTTAGAGATACTGAAGACAAACACACAAAGAACCAATCACACAACATGGGAGTTTTTATCCTGGTTTGGATCTCCTATCCTAAGGAGTCCAACGTCCAGTCCCCAAGAAACAACTTGAGATTTCACTAACCAAGGGTACAGTCCCCCTCAAGGACCTTTACACATCCAATCGCAGCTGGCCTTCTCTTCACAACCCGAAGAGGAACTTCACAACAAATGTGAAAGAAAGCGAAAGACCCCTAGACCAAGCTTACAACGAGCTGCTTGATCTGAGGCAAAGTCTAAGAGAGAAAGATCAACAATAAAACAAATCTCTCAGAACTACAAGCTCTCAAAAATCTAGACAATGAAGGATGAGAGCTACGAGCTAAGGAATGTGAATGAAGCAAGAGGCTCTTGTTTCTAATGCTCGCAAGTTGAAGGCTGGTTCTCTGAAAGCTCTATTGCGCAAAAGTTATATTTCATGGAGTCATCAGACTTCTATATATCCTCTCTTGAAATTATAGCCGTTGAAATGACCGTTGTCTCTAAGCTTGAAGCACGTTAGATAGCATGGTTCATCGTGTGCGACAGGTAAGCTTGCAGCCATTTAATGCTCCGGAGCTATGCATGTAAAGAGAAGATTCATCCAGATATTCCTCAACTTCTGGTTGTCCAACATTGTAAGATATGACCTGCACACAATAAATGTCGAAGCACAGACAACTAGACTGTCCCTATGCTTGTCAGTCAACGTTAGAAACCATGCAGTAAGGACGTACATTAAAATAGTAATGTCATTCTGCTATCTTGAAAAGTGTTTGCTATAGAAACATAGGAATAGAAGGCACCCAGATATGCATCGTGCAGAGGAGTGTACAATCTCATTAAATGCAAGGATATTAGTGATGCACGCGGGAAGACTTTGACTTTCACAATATTTGAAAATAAATTTGAATATCATATGTGAAATCGATGTAATCCATGAAGTCGTTATGACAAAGAAATAGTTATACAACTTATGAAATCATTGTTCAAACATAATCAAATCATTGTTCAAACATAAACAAATCGTTGTTTGAGCAAATCGTTGTTCAAACATAAATAAATCGTTGTTTGAGCAAATCGTTGTACGAGAGTAACCAAATCGTTGTACAAGCAAATCGTTGTACAGATATAAGCAAATCGTTGTTTGAGCAAATCGTTGTTCAAACATAAACAAATCGTTTTTTGAGAAAATCGTTGTTCAAACATAAACACATTGTTGTTTGAGCAAATCGTTGTTCAAACATAAACAAATCGATGTGCAAGCAAATCGTTCTAGTGTAAAGGCAAATCATTCTAGCTATCAAATCGTTGCCTTCACTTATCGAATCGTTACAACAATCAAATCGTTGTTTCTCTTAAGAAACCGATGACCAAATCGTTGTTTTTCTTATGAAATCTATGTGAAATCGAAATCGTTGTTTCACTTAACGAATCGTTGTGAGACCAAAATCGGTGTTTCACTTAACAAATCGTTGTGAAACTGAAATCGATGTTTCACTTAACGAATCGTTGTGAGACCGAAATCGTTGTTTCACTTAACGAATCATTGTGAGAAAGAAATCGTTGTTTCACTTAACAAATCGTTGTGAAACTGAAATTGATGTGAAACTAAAATCGTTGTTGCGATAGAATCGTTTATACTTATAAAGAAACAGATACTTATGAAATCGTTATGCTTATAAGGGAAATCGTTATGCGATACTTATGAAATCGTTATGCTTATAAGGGAAATCGTTATGGACTTAGAGAAAATACATGCTCTGAATTTTAAATGATACAGTATAAGGATTACTTACAAATTAGGCTTGACTTATTCCCTGTGGATGAACTTCATAAAAGATTGTTAGAAAATAATTATTAAGGTTTTGTTAATCACCAAAATTGTATATAAAATTAAATAGAATTATATGGGGATGGACTGATCATCATAGAGATTGCCTACCTTTGAGCGTTGTAAATCCTAGGGCAAGAGATGTGAAGAACTCGAAGATCTCCTCCTCCTAGCCTTCCTTATCCTCGATCTCCTCGTCCAAAAGACTCTTCTCCTCGTCCTCTAAGCTCCAGAAGGTCAATAGGGTCGGCTAGGTACGAAATATGGGTGTATTTGTATGTTTAAGATTACCAAAACACACAACTCTTTCCTCTCATCCAACTTCGAAATTCCCATATTTATCTCACCTTTTCCTAGCATTTATCCTTCCATTTGACATGGGATAGGCTCTAGATCTGTGGTCAAGAGATTAGGATAGGGTTATGACTCTTTTTGGGATAATTATGAGTTAAATAGTGATTATCTTAACCTTTTTAATTTATTAATAATTTAGTCACAAATTTAGACTTAATTATCTCCCATCCAAAATTGGCCGAATGTGGCCCACTAACTCATGTATGAACCCTAATTATAGCCCATCACTTGTTTTTACTTAATGGGTTTTAACTTATACACATTTCTTTTAATTTAAATTTATTTTTCTCAATTTAAATTTGAGAGTTGCTACACATGGGTTGCACCTTATATGTGCAGCAACACAAGATCGGTAGTTTGGATGATGCACATTTGAGAGGTGTGCGGATTTGCCACAAAACATGAGCTAAACAGTTAGCTCCATAACTCCAACTTGGGGAAGTCCAAAGATTTTAGCAGCCACAAACACCTCGGAAGATTTTACAATCCGTAAAGACATGCTACAACAAAACTTGAATAAAATATAGGCGTAGAAATTGATAGGGCCCGATACCTAGATGGGGCACCATAGCCCGGATGAAACACCGGTCCAAGTTGGCCGAACCAAAAGCAACTCAGTAAGAGGTTCGGGTTGACACCCAAACAACAAGGTCCTTCCAAGGAAACCCTCTTCAAAGGGAATGCTCTTCTAGGAAAATTCTCATAAAGGAAACATTCCTTAAACTCAAACAGGAAATTCGGCAAGGTATTGACTTGCTAAAGAACCATCCAACCCTTGACCTATAAATATAGCCCCATAGCCATAGGTAAAAAGGCAGGCTGGAGATCCACTCTAGAGATCTCGCCAGACCTTGCCCTTGTTTTTCTCTCTGTCCTTTTTGAGTCCCCTCATTTAATAATTGATTAACTTGAGCATCAGATGGTCGATCCTGAGGGGCACAACCCCGATTCTAATTTTGTATTGTAGACTTCTCAGCTCAGCTCGACAGCATCTCAGGTGACAATTTCATCTTCCCTTCAGATCCGAGGTCTCAATCTTGGATATCTCAGAGTTGATTTGCTATGACCTTTGTGGGTTCAAAACCAGTTTTATCAGACATGTTATTGCATAAGCACAAATAAGAAGTTGCATCCAAGACTGATTTGTGAATCACTAGCAAAGCCAAACATAAAAAAGTACCAATTTCTCAATAAAATTGAATAAGAGGCAGTAATGAAGGCGATGACAGAGGGAGAAGGGGGAGGATGGTCGGGCATCTTGTGGGATGACAAGGAGAGGGAGGGGGGAAGGAACTATGGGGAGCAAGGGGAGGGGAAGTGAATTAGCGTTTGGAGAAAAGGGGCCAAGCCTCCTCACAAAGGTGGGATGATAGGTTGGGAGGTGGGTGTGTATGGACGGTTACGAGTGGGCGAGCGGGTTGCCCTTCTACAAAGAGAAGGGATGACGAAGGGAGGGAAAATGTTAGTGTGAGGGAGGGAGGAGGAATTTGCTTCATCACATAATGCAAGTGGTAAGGGGAGGCAGAGGGGAGCAGTGTGCAAGTCGAAATGGTAGGTGACAACCTAAGATATTGTGAGCCAACAAGACACTGGTGTGGCCTGGAATCTAACTCACCTACCAGTCTGAAGAGCCAAAAGGATAAAGTAACAGATCCAGTGAGATAGGAAAAAAACTAAAATAACCGTAGCAGAAATAAAATTCATGGCTTACATTATACAAGTGGTGTCTTAAGTACAAGTAAAATAAAATCACATCTCTAAAAGGGGCATATCTATGAGTGAGAACTATTGTTGGTGCAATGGAATGTTTGCTCCTTGAAGGTACTCTCCAATTTAAGTTTGAAGTTGCTACTATAAACTCTCACTTAAAAAAGCAAGGGATGAGACTCGCAAGCCATAAGTTTGGTAAAGATCCTCCTTCCCCACCACTTTATAAAAAAAAGTGGAATATATAAAAATAAATAACACATGTAAATTAACTATGCCCGAGAAGGAACAAGTATTAATAAAAGGCATGAAACACATGGACGAAAAACAACATAGAAAAAACCACACACATGGAGAAATATGCACAATGACTTGGCAATTGAGCCTAGGACTCGTGGATTGTCAAGTTGCACTATCCAACAGTTGGGACAACCAACTCACAAGACTCGGGTGACGTGAAAGCTCTATTAGGGGTGTTCACTATTCGGTTCAAACTGAAAAATAAAACTGAACCGAGTGATTCAGTTTGGTTTGGTTCGGTTTGAACATGAAAAAAATTTAGTTTGGTTCCAAACCAAACCGAAAAAGAAAATTCGATTTGGTTTGGTTTCTAAGCTCTATAAACCAAACCAAACTGATTAAACCAAATTACAATAATAAATTTTAGTTTGTATATATCTATCAAGTTTATTCAATATATTTACGTAAAAATAATTATTATGGAGGGTAATATGGTCATCAATATTTATGACTTCATTTCAAATCTTATTTGATAGTAATTTATTAGAGAAACAAGTGATTAAAATATTATTTAAGACTAAGAGAATCTAAAGCCCATTTATTTTCAAGTTAAACTGAATCAAACCAAACCAAACCGAATTTATTTTGGTTTGGTTTGATTTGGTTTCAAGGGACTTCGGTTTGGTTTGGTTCGGGTTGGATCCGAATTTGGTTTGGTTTGGTTTCTTAAAATATTCCATAAACCAAACCAAACCAAACCATGAACACCCCCAATGCTCTATTACTAGCCTCATAGTCAGGCACATCAACAACATTACATTGCCCAACAACAGCCTCACACCTGGCCCACTTCTATTCTCAGAGTGAGACAAGTGAGGACATGACAATAGGTGCATCCACTGATAGCTTACTACCTTTTGTCACAATGACACATGACCATAGTTTGTCCAAATTGTGGCCCTGCACTTAACTTCCTTCATCAAGTTATAGAACCTTATAGAGTGAGCCATGTGAGAGAAGAATGGGAGTAGTTGGGGACGTGGCCCTCCATACAACCACCATGGTTTCCTTGGCCCCAACCATGTGTGTACAAGTGTCCTTCTATGCACCATTACCACAACCAATTTTCCCCTAGCTCAAACATAGGGGGGGGGGGGGGGAGGAGGTTCAAGAAATTGCTCATGCTTTATCATAAATATTCTTAATATATTTAATATTATTTCTCTCATGAATATAATATCTTTCATCGCTTCAAAAAGATTTAGACTGAAAATCTCTATCGATTTCTATTTTTTTCCACTTCGATTGAAGAAGAAATCTCTGATCAGTCGAAGTTTCACTTCGTCATGTACGATTTTCTTCTGATCAGTCGAAGTTTCACTTCTTCATGTATGATTTTCTTCTGATCAGTCGAAGCTTCACTTTGTCATGCACAACTTTCTTCTGATCAGTCGAAGTCACTAGCCGAAGTTCCACTTCAACTGACTACGCTATTTTCTAGACCAGCCGAAGTTCCACTTTAACTGATTGCATTATTTTCTGGACCAACTAAAGTCCCACTTCGAATGACTGCTTGATATTCTTAGCAGTCGAAGTGCGATTTTGACTAAGACTCTTAGCAATCGAAGTGTGACTTCGACTAAGATTCTTAGCAGTCGAAGTTCATATCTTCACCGGTTGAAGTTTTAATAGATAATCGATTTTCGACCAAGTGTTCTGATTGATGTTAAGTTTCATTTCGATCGGTGACCAAATGATTTTAATATCATTCAATTGATATTGTTTTCATATCGATTGGTGTTTATAGACTTTCAAACACATCAATTGATGAACAAGTGCTTTTGGCACCTAATGAAGCTTCAAATAGTCTTCAAATCCTTAATGTATTCATATTGTGTGCTATCTATCCTTTTAGGGTAGGTAAGAAAGGTGTCAACAGAAAGGGATGACTAAAATGATGCCTTATTCTCTGCTAGAAAGTAAAAACTTCTACGTAGTATAGTAGGACTGACAATTAGAAATATAGTCTTTTGCAACAAAGATATTGGCTATCTGACATAAGAACTTTCTAGTCTAACATACATTTATTGTATATAGGTCTATGATATACAACGACTGGACTTGATACTAGTGACCTTGGAAGTGTGCACCAACTGGAAGACCATCTTTTGTTCCAAGGAGCTAGTAGATACAAAAAGATATCCGTTAGACTCATAAGAAGAAGAAGATGATGATGACGAAGAAGAAAAGCTCCAATGGTTACATCCCTCAATGGTCCTCTTCAGCTGCTCCATGAAAGGATGAAAGCTTTGAAGATGCATTAGTGACACACATCAAGGCAACAAAAAAATCCTCTCAAGTGTTTTGCATTCAAGCTTCATTCATTCCTCCCTCTCTCTGTGCTACATTGTAAATTTGGGAGAGAGATTGTGAGCTGAGAGTTTGAGCTTCATTCCATCTATCTTATGTAGCTCTCTTCTTGTTCCAACTGGGGACTGTACAGAGTGTTCCTCTTCATTGGAAGAGAAGACTTGTTGTGCAAACATTCCCCTTGGTTATAAGGGAAGATCAGCTTGTGTTGGGTGGCGTGACCAGTAGAGGGTATGTACTCTATGTTCTCCTTGTTGAAGGAAAGAACCACACTGGGATTTGTTTCAGGAGATTTTCTTCTGAACCTATAAAAGAAGTGGGATGCCTTTTTTCCCGAGAAAGAGAAGAAGACTAGTAGAGGCTGGGTGTTGTATATGCTTGGGGGGATTATACCCCGGTTAGTGAAATCCCAAGAGTTGCTTGGGGACTAGACGTAGATATTCCATTGGAGAAGTACCGAATTACGATAAATTCTTTGTGTTCTTGTGTGTGATTACTTTCGCACTTCTACTCTTTATCGCACACAATTACATTCACAAACCAAAGTTTTAAAGTGCTGATTTTGCTTTCAGATTTGTGTTTATCCTATTCACCCCCCTCCTTTTGGTATACCTTGATGCCGTGAAGTGGGTCAACAATCAGAACTAATCCCAACCTCTCCCTCGGTCGCAAAGTTCTCAAGGCACTAGGGTATTCGACTAGTGGGTGTCACTCTACGGACACTACATTACTAGTAGGGAAAGCTGTGCAAGTTTAAAACACCACCAAAATGCTAGAAACCACACTCTTGGTTTATTAGACTTAGAACACATATGGGGATGCATATGTGAGAATGCATCAGCTCAACTTGACATTTTCCAAAAGTCACTCTAACGACAAAATCTCATAGTCAATCTTGGCATTGGCCCATGAGACATGTCCAATCAACTAGATGCCTATAGAATACGTACATTGGATCAAATAATTTTGTACAAAGTAACCCGAACAATATCTCTTTTCTTATGATGTCCTATTTCATTACCTAAGTTATCAAAATAAAGAAGAAGACAACAATATGAGGGAAGCCATTATGAAGGAAGATCAACCCCAAACATAAGCTATAGATGTCTTCAATCAAATGGATCTCTCCAAAATGAAAGGGAAACGAAGGAGGAAAAGAAGCCAAACCAGGGGAAGCCATACCACACATTCATACAAAGAGTCAAAGGAAACTAGAGCTCACACAATCCATTACCATGGAAACACCCAATACATGAAGGAAACTCTAACTCTCTCATTCTGAGCATGCTTTAAAGCGTGAATCTGAGTTGAGAATGTGGGATGATCATCAACCTAACTCTTGAAGACAAATCCACCTACCATGGGATCTTCTCGTAGGTTGGCCAACTCCTCCTTACTGCCACCATTGGTTGTCGAGCACCACACCACCATCACCCTTATCTACACCACCATCTCATGCATGGGAGATCTTTTTCTCTTTCCCATAAATGTCTTCCAGAGGTATGGCTTGTTCTAACCTCGTTATTCAATCAATCATAGGAACCTTCAAAATTAAACTTTTTCATAGCCTTTCAGCTTGTGTTAACATTTTTTATGGAAGTGCCCATCTGACACTTGTGTAAAGTGAATTCCTTGAGAGTGTTTCTGTTGAGTTTGAAGAAAAACATTAAATGCAAATTTTTATATGGAAACTCAACAGTGGTATGACTTGTCTTGGCCTCATTATTTAGTTAATCATAGGAACCTTTAAAATTGAAATTTTTCATAGCCTTTTAGCTAGTGCTAACATTTTTTAAGTGCACATCTGACACTTGTGCAAAGTCAATTCCTTCAAAGTGTTTCTATTGAGTTTGAAGAAAAGCTTTAAATGCAAATTTATATATGGAAACTCAATTATGTTTCTTAGTTTGGATCATATGCTGACTGAGTAGCCATAATGGTGATAACTTATCCCATGAGATATATTCATAACTTATTCATTTGTAACAATATATTCCTTGGGTAAAGATGATATTTTTTAGCTCACAAGGAATATTTATCTTGATAATCAAAATTTTAAGAATTAAGTAAGATTATAAGACTTGTTCTCATTACATAAAGACTACACATGAGTCGATTTTAAGTGAGACTCTGTGAATTCTAAGTAGAAGTCATTTTTTGAGAGTTGATTCCTTTAAGTGTGTGACTTGAAAGTCAAATTTATCTCGAAGTTGATTCTGTTTAAAAATACTTAAGAGTCGATTCTTTTAAGTGATTTAGGGAGTTGATTTTTTATTCTGAAAGTTGATGACTTAAGAGTCGATTTTCTCCTAAGAGTCCTTCTTTTGAGTGTAACTTGAGAGTCAAGTATTTTGAGAGTCGATTTTACATTAAATCTCAGAGAGTTGATTTCTTCATTAATTCTTAGAGAGTCGATTTCTTCTGAGAATCAATTTTACTTTAAATATCGGAGAGTCAATTTCTTCATTAATTCTCTTAGAGTCAATTTCTTCTGAGAGTTGATTTACAATAAACCTCTAAGAGTATATTTCTTCATTAATTCTCTAAGTGTCGAATTCTTTTAAGAGTCAATTTTATATTATGTCTTTGAGAGTTGATGTCTTTATTAAGTCTATGAGAGTCAATTTCTTTATTAAGTCTCTAAGGGTCGATTGCTTTTGAGAGTCGATTTTATTAAGTTAATACTCACGAGTTGATTCCCATATGAATATAACTCGAGAATCGATTCTTTGACTAATAGTCGATTCTCAGTTGGTGACATGAAGTTTATAAGGAAGGACTTAGTAGGGCCTTTTTTTTTACTTGGTTACTCAGATATAAACATTTATTTTGTTATCACTAAAACTTAAACTAATTAAGGGAAGTATAATCAGGGGAAGTACATGCAATTATGAAAATTACAAGTAATTTGTTCATCAAGGTTTACAAATCAATTGCACTACTGTGACTAAGAGAATCTTAACTGATAGTTAGGTATATGTTACCATTTAGAATTCTCAATAATAGATTAATCTAGCGAACTCATTCTCCAATGAGAACTTGCATGATATCTTTAGTGTCTCTGCATAACCTATTGTGAGATCAACCACCTCTATCATAAGGACAGATATATCATGTACCAATCTTTCTGACCTACTTGATGTCATTCTCAACTGTCCTAGATGGTTAGTCTCACTATTA
The DNA here is from genome assembly GCA_014218235.1 of Colocasia esculenta. NCBI lineage: Eukaryota > Viridiplantae > Streptophyta > Magnoliopsida > Alismatales > Araceae > Colocasia > Colocasia esculenta. The sequence goes on from CM024766.1 coordinate 64,124,150, forward strand.
TACTCTCATTATGTTCTAATTCTCATCTGCTCAAGTTTGTGGACTTCATTATGCACAAATCGAACAAGATAATAATGAACATAATGAATGCAATGCCATATAATCAATAAATATTACAAGTGAAAAATTCCATCACTAAATAATGATTGGGTTGTAGGACACTTAACACTAGCAGGGGGTCTTCTTTTAAAGGCCTCAACCACCAAAACATGTCTTCTCGCCGAGACACCTATACAACTAGAATGCATCCTCCTAAACAAACACCTTCTAGAAGGCATTCTACTATCTAGACACCTTCATCCAACATATCTACCAAGCCCTGATGCATTGGAATGACACATCGTAGATTGACCAATGCACTATCTAAATATGTCCAACTGATCAGACACCTTTAGATGACCATGCATAGTGCCACCTGACACTTTGGCTTAGACATCTAACCATTAATTGATGCATTACCAAAATACATCTTGTTGACTAGATATCTCTCCTTGACAGGTTCTTGACACGTCAACACAACTTCCAAACCTTTACTCTACCACCTGACAATGCATGCACACTATAAAAAAAATGCATCCGCCACTAAAGACACCTCAACAAGGCTTCTAAACACGTCCTATAGAAGGGACACCTTCACACTTCTTCTATGGTGCATTGATTCAAACGACCACAACTTTGCACACCAATCTCCAAATTGTTATTATGATCTATTTATGGAATCGTCTCTTAAAGTTATAGAATACATCTATTCATGTAGTGGTAGAATCTTAACTTCGACCCTAAATTCCAATATTTCAAACTTCAAACAAGTCTTACAACTACCTTTTCCCCCAAACAAATGGCTGAACTGCTACATCAAATTGATAACTAAGATTTAGAAACTCAAAACGTCACATAAAAGGCATGGAGGAAGTGGTGGTGGGGGGAGACTAGAGGAGGAGGAAGGGGGTGAGGGGAGGCCGACGGCTTCCCCCACCCACGAGACTGCCATGGAAGTGACGATAGTTTTGCCAGGTTGGGGGCCTACCGCCAACACTAGGGATGCAAAGTAAGGGAGTTGTTCTAATAACATCTATTTTTGACACTAACTTTGACAACGATAAATAAAAAGATACCATGTGATATAATGACAGTAAAAAGTGAGGAGATAGTGGATCATCTGTTCTTTCAGTGCAACCAGGCTAGAAGATTGTGGTTTGCAAGCAACCTAAATTACAGAGTGGATCAACACATCAAACATTTACATGACAAAATCACTGATTGGACCAACCCCCCTTTTGCCCAATCCAAGAATGACAACAATTTTATGACACAGGTGTTTGCATTGATGTGGAATCTTTGGAAGGCAAGATGTTTTTTAGTTTTCAATCATAAGCACATGGAAGTCCAATCAATCCTGACTAAGGCTTATCAAGAGATATCTTTCTAGAAAAACATGAAACCAACAACTGACATTCACGTGATAGAGTATGAAAGAAACACATATATCAAATCCAATTCGACATTCGTTCTCTTGGTAGACGCAGTTTGAAAGAAACACATATATCAAATCCAATTCGACATTCGTTCTCTTGGTAGACGCAGCATTCAAGGAATTTGAAGGGGCAACCAGATTAGTATTAATTGATAAAGAAAGGAAGATTATAAAGTGCAGATCTTCAAGTTTCCAAGTCAACTCTCCTCTTGAAGTAGAAGCTTTAGCCATTCTACAGGGAATTGCATGGATGATAGAAATACAAGTTGATGCTCATATCTTTAGTGATGCAAAAAATGTGATCAAGGCTCTCAAGCACTTAGATTTTATTCTCTGGTGTTGCAGCTCTGTAATTGACGAAGGTAGTGATTTACTCCACAAAAATCCCCATATCTAAGTTACATTTGCCCCACGAGAAGCTACATTACCTGTTCACACTCTCGCACAGTTAACTTTTTCTTTAAGAGCTTTTTGTTCATGGGATCTTCCTAACATCCCACCCTCAGTTCTTAATGTTTACTCTTTTATATCTGTAATGAAATTTTTAGAGTAATGAATAGAACCACTTGTTTCATCGTCAAAAAAATAAAAATAAAAATAAAAGGCAAACAGTTGTGACACATTCTTATTGTTGGGTTAAATCTTGTGTTAAGAATGGATTTTAAAAGGCCATTTTTCTTTGAGTAATGTCATTAGTTAGGAAACCCAATCGCATATGGATGTGGGTTGCTCCCCTTCAAGCCACTTCTGGATCGTTCATCTGACGCGAAGTACGAATCTCTTATATTGGGTTAACTGGTTTCCCATGTCCATCTTTTTCTCCATTTGCTCGGTCCCCGGTCCGAACTCCAACAAACCCGTTTGACAGCCCCCCGGTTAAATTCACAAACCTCAACGTCATCATTTTTTTAATATCGCCATTAATAAAAAAAGGAAAAGTTAGTAATCTGCTAATCAAACAACTTAATTAGGTGCTCTCAACCACAACTCTTAAAAACCCGCAGATATTATGATAGTGCAGGTCTCCTAAAATTACTTATCAAATAATATAGGATTTTTTTTTAAAAAAAATTGGTCTCTACAAATATACATATTTTTTTAATTCCTCAAATTAAATTATTATCATATTAATCTCTCAAAACTTTGCGAAAAAGTCCCTTTGTAAGAGAGTAATATACAGTAATTAAAAAATTTGAAAGATTAATATGATAATAATAGATTAAAAATATATTTATTTGTGAAGATTAAAAAAATAAAAAAGCTTAATAATATAATTATCCGATCATCCAACGACAAATACTTCTCTCACAAGAAAGCCCAATCACGGATCAAACAATCCGCACGTGGAATCCGCTCACCTCTGCACTCCCTGCATGCATCAATCACCTCTGCACCCCGGCCGAGTAATCGTTTTCAGGCACCACCAGACAACGGAGGGCGCAGCGAGGGACAGAACGAAACAATCAGGTACCAGACAGCGTGGAAGGCGGTGACCGTATCACCATAAAGGCCCGACTGGGGGTGTGTGGAAAAGCAAAAGAGAAATACTTTGTTCCTGCCGGGCCGCGTGGAGGGGGTGGGCCCTCCAATATTAAATGTTAAATTTTATTTTTTGTTTTTTTTTCTGTGTATTATTTGTACATACAAATGATATATTTGTATGCATAAATAATGTATTTGTGTACATAAATATATTATTTATGTGTACAAATTGTAAAAAAAATAAAAAAATTACATTTAATACTGGAGGGCCCGCCCCCCTCCAAGCGACGTGCGTGTGGAGGGACGCGACCCCTCCAGCTCAACTGGACTCCCGACAGTGTCGGAAGCCTAACATTACTCAAAGCAAAATTACGTGGGATTCCCAATCTCCTTCCATCCCCGACCTCAGTACACGGTTCTTTAAATGGGGCCACGTACCTCCTGCGGTGGTATTTTCGTCGTAAGGCGGGTGACGTGGTCCGTAGGAGAACGAAATGTGGTGACCGGCGGATAAAAAGGTCCTCTAGGGAGTTTCGAATCCGAGGCCGCGCAACCCGTCAGTTCACCGCCACCTGGTCGCTTGCTTCCTGCTGCGAGCGCGCGCGGCAGCAAAGCAGTCCCCGTCCGCTTCGAGGCGACCTCCTCCCCCTCCCCTTCCAGCTTCCACCGCTTCGGCTTCTCCGCCACTTCCCTCTCGGCGGGAACCCTAGCTGCGGCGGAGCTGCTTCCCCCCGGCCCGTGCCTCCTCCAGCGGCTGCAGTAGCGGGACCACTGGTGGTGTCGCCGGCAGTCGTTTCTGCAACCTGCTCGTCGGCGTGATCGGTGAGCATTGAGCTGGGTGTTTCTACCTCAATGTCTGTCCAATGTCGGTGCTTGACTGCTGAAAGGACTCTTTTTATTTTAGCTCCACTTCGATGTGGCCCTTTGTTGCTTTGCGCGCCTTGGCGGAGATGTTCTTTTGGTGGAGGGGTCATCTGGCCGTGTGGGATGGGGTGGATAGTGGTTGATATGACTACTGCTAGTCGATGCAAAATCTGGGGTGGCGTTAGGGAGACGAAGAACAGCGTGCATTGCTTCCGGGGGCGGGGGATGGGGGGTTTATCTAGTGGTTGACCTTCGTCATAACCTAGAGCTTGTTGGGTTACTGGTTTGGATGAGGAACCTTGGGAATTTGGTCGGTAGTGGATGTGGAAACCAGTAAAGCTACCTTTCTACAGGTTATGGGTCTGTGCCTGTGGTATGTTAGCTCTTGTCTGTTTGCTGGCTCGGTCAGAGTTGAGTTAAGTTCACGACAGTAATGAAAAGTCGTTACTCGCCCTCGTTAGTTTCATTATCTTTTCCTGCAAATCTGAATAGGGATAGTTTCTAGGAGTCTTAAAAATAACTATCGGTGGCAGCTAGCAAGATCTTGCACTGAGATAAATGTAGGCTCACCCTTCGGATCATTTGTTGAGGAGGTGCAACACCGTTTGCTGGAGATCTAATCTGGATCCCTATCTCTTTCTCTCTCCCTCAAACAACATACATAGTACGATTCTTTAATTGCCTTGTTGGTACCTCGAAGAAGTGACTGACTCATGAATGTTCGTATGAGAGTTCTCATGGATACTTTGTGGACTAATATGGCTCCATTTCTTCCGCATCTTGTTTCGATTTGGAGAAGTCAATTTCTGTATGCTTCCAGACCATGGTAACATTGATAAGCTGTGCAGCGTGCACCCTATGTTTGTTGCCATCATGGCACAGAGCCCATGGATGCAGGTTGGGCAGGGTTTGTGGGGATGGGGTGAGGTAGGGTGCATGGCTGCATGCATGTTTCTGCGGAGCAGTTTTCATGGATGTGTGGACAAAATGATAGGACCAATCAAGATACAAATGTATGCTGGGCAGTTATATATTTTTCTGCTTGGTTTGTGGAATCAACTGCTCATGATCTGGATCAGTGAATCTGGATTTTGTGTGCTTTAGCTGAAGAAAGGAAAGAAAGAACAAGAAAACTGATTGACGCAAATCAGCTGAGATTGATTGAAATTGGTTGATTTTAGCTGTTTTGAGCCAATCATAATCTCCCTTTGGATCAGATTAGGCTCAGCAAACCTAGGACTCGATCCAATTCTGCAACCATTAATCTCTGGAAGGTAACTCGTGTTCATGGGAGGCAAAATCGCCAGGATCGATCGATCCTGGATCGGATCGACGGTTGGGGATCCGACTCTGGGGGGAAGTCCCCCGAAATCCAAGTTTTTAATGTGGATCGGCCAAACTCGAGTGGAATTGAGTTGGATCGAATGGATCGACCAGGGATCGAGCGATCCATGGTCGATCCAGCCGGTTAAAATTCAAATTTTAAGTTTGCCCGCCGGATCAAGCCATTATCAGGCATAGTCGGTCGATCCGACCCGATTAGGGCTCGATAAGGGCCGATCCCTGGTGGACCCCCCTTAAAACACAACTGATCTAGAGATCGACTGTGTGTTCTCTGATCCGCAGGCCCCCTCCTCCCTCTTTTCGCCCTTCTAGGAAGAACGTAAAGGGGGAAGGGCTTCTCCCCCCAGGTCCGCTGTCCTCACCGCCGCCGCTCGCCGGCCTCCTCCGCCACCGGCCTCCCTCTCTCTTCTTCTTCTTCTTCTTCTTCTTCTCTTCTTCTTCTTCTAAAACTTCTTTAGAGTTTGGAGGGTTGTTCATTTGTTCTCTTTGAAAGAGGTTAGAGAGGAGCTCAAAGAAGGCCAAGGGAGATCCTCTTGAGTAGATCTCAAGAGATCTTATTCAAGCAAAGGAGAAGCTCTTCTTATCAAGGTATATTTTTAAATTTCTTAAATTAGATAGAATTTAAAAAAAATGAAAAATCATGCATATATGTTTGATTTTGTTCGATCTTTATATTCTTAGATCATAGAAAGGATATGAGAGCTTTAAAAACTTAGAGTTTGTAAATTAGATAAAACCCTCAAATTTCATCCTAATTAGGATTTGAAATTTGGGGCTTTTGTTCTATTAGCACAATTGGAGATCAATTAAGTGTTCCAATCACTTAATTGACATAATTGTGTCTTTGTATGATAATATTGGCGGTTAATTTGGAGAAATTAGATAAAAGTCCTAAATTTCACCCTAATTAGGGTTTGAAATTTGAGGCTTTTGTTCTATTAGCACAATTGGAGATCAATTAAGGTGTTCCAGTCACTTAATTGACATAATTGTGTCTTTATATGATAATGTTGATGGTTAATTTTGGGTAATTAGATAAAATCTCTAAATTTCACCCTAATTAGGGTTTGAAATTTGGGACTTTTATTCTATTAGCACAAATCGAGATCAATTAAGTGTTCCAATCACTTAATTGACCTAATTGTGTCTTTGTATGATAATGTTGGTAGTTAATTTTGGGAAATTAGTTATAAGTTCATTGTTATTGGATGTAATCATGGTTATAATTTTATACGTACACATGAATGTCTTTGTATTGTTATAGGATTAACAATTATGGTTGAGGAAGGCCACGAGGAAGGGGCCCAAGGTGAAGACCAGTCACCAGGCCTACAATTGGACATTGGGTAGAGGCATGGTGTTCTTCTTGATGCTGTCTCTAAGAGAGTGCAATCCTGCAATGTAACTACTGTGGGAAGGAAATGAATGGAGGAGACGTATACCGCCTAAAACAATATATTGCAGGTATTGGTGGGAATGTATCAAAATGTAAGCAATGTCTACGAGAGCTAGTGATTAAGATGAAAGAGTATATGGCTGGAAGACAGTAAAAAGGCATACCTATTCAACAACAAGAATTGCATGAAGTACTTTCTGGGCAGGGGAGAAGTAAGAGTGTAATGAAAGAAAGACCAATTGCTGTTGATGAGTCAGAAGATGATGAGTATGAGGATCTCTCACATAATGAGAGAGAATGGCGAGAAGGACTATGACAGAGTCAACGTACCGCAGTTACTGCTAGAGAGGAAAGTGAGATGAGGAGGTACCATAGTACAATGAAAGGATCATTATCAGGAGTTAGTGTAACAAGGCTAGCTGGCTTAGTCAAGAGAGGTTTAATGAGGGGAACTGGTGTCATTGATCTTGCACGAGGTCGTATGGATACATTCATACATAGAAAACCATCATCAAAACAGCCTAGCATAAAACATGCAATGAAAGGGCTGTAAGCCACAGCTGCTTCGGTCAAACATGCAGTAAAAAATATTGTAAAATGGTTTTTGCATGCAGGGGTCCCAGCCCATACAACATCTAGTCCATATTTTCAGACAATGATAGATTTCATTGGGGAGGCAGGCCCAGGTTTGAAAGCTCCAACACCAAAGGACATTTATGACAAACATCTTGAAGAGGAATTTATAACTACTTTCATAAAAAGTAATTTTCAAACACCTAGGCGTTTACCAAGTCCAAAGGAGTGCCAAGGTGGCTTAGAGGCCCATTAGGAACGGCCCCTCATGTGAGAAAACTGAGGTTGTGGAGTTTGAGGTGGAATCATAGATGGCAGAGTCGGATCGGGGTGTTGGATCGGACCCAGCCGACCCCGATCCAAGTTGGGTCGGATCACAGGATCTGCCCGATTCCATGGGAATCTGGCCGATCCTGGATCGACCAAGTTAAAAAATGAAGAAAAAATGTGAAAAATGAAGAAAAAAAATCAGAGAAAATTCTTTAAAAACATATAATAATTGAACATTTTGGGTATATCCATAGTCTAGTTGTACATATGTTCATGTTACAATATAGAGCAACGATAATTATGATACCTTATTTACCTGAACATCATTTAAGTAAATGTTATATTTGTAGTTTTATTTACTTAAGATATTACATATAAATAAGGAAGTACTCTCCATTTGAATTCAATAAATTATCAAAAAAATCATATCTCTTACAAATAAAAAGTCAACTCTTCCATCCAAGAAGAAAATCGCGATTTCGGTGGTTCCATCAAAATAACGATTTTCTAATCTTTTATAATTTGACATATCTAAAAATTTCATAATTCAAATAAATCCAATAGAATACTAAAAGTCTAAAGTCCAGTAAAAAAAATCAAACGTGTATATGACTTCTCCAAGGGAGCCACTCTCCTACTGACAGTACTTAGTCTGCTTGAGACCTCTCAAGATTTGATCAAACCTAAGCTATCATCACCTAAACTCATGAGAATTGTCACTTTCTAGTTTGAAAATTATCATGAGTTTAGGTGATGATAGCTTAGGTTTGACTAAATCTTGAAAGGTCTTAAGCAGACTAAGTAGTGTCAGTAGAAGAGAGTGGCTCTCTTAGAGAAATCATATGCACGTTTGACTTTTTTACCGGACTTTAGACTTTTAGTGTTCTATTAGGTTTATTTGAATTATGAAATGTTTAGATATGTCAAATTATGAAAGATTAGAAAGTCGCTATTTTGATGCAACCACCGAAATCACGATTTTCTTCTTAGATGGGAGAGTTGACTTTTTTATTTATAAGAGATATGATTTTTCTGATATTTTTATTGGATTCAAATGGGAGATATTTCCTTATTTACATGTAATAGTTTAAGTAAATGAAACTACAAAGGTAAATAAGGTAAGTAGTTAAGGTAAGCAGAGGGAATCAGCTACATCAAATGGAATCGAGGTGGATCGTGTGGAATCAGACTGGATCGGCTCGATCCAGTCCGATTCTGCTCGATCCACCCCGATCCCACCTTACATTGTGGGTGGGTCGTCCCCCCCCAAATCGGGTCGCCATAGGCTGATTTCGACCCTAGTCGGCTGACTCCGAACCGAATTGGTTTACTTTGCCATCCATGGGTGGAATGTGTGCGAGATCCTCAGGTAGTTCTGGAGAACAGGTAAACCTTGGTTAACGATGAGATATGCCACCGCCAACATTATGCAGACAACAGTCGAGGCCGCTGCCAAGAAGACTTAACGACAATACGAACCGCTGCCAAATGACGGTTGGCGACAATCGATCCCATCGTCAACATGGTATTCAAGGTAAGTCAACAGATGGTCAATGAGTCTTAATGGGACATTGACTAACACAGGGATGGTCTAAATTGCATGTCTACACCAATCCCATGTTATGGCAAGGTTTTTGTTGGAACTACGAGTGGTCACTGGTTTGAAGGTTAATTTCCATAAGAGTCTGCTGGTTGGGGTGAACATAGAGGACAAATCTTTATGGAGGGCTGCTACAATGCTGGGTGGTACCATTGGAGAGTTTCCTATCTCATACCTGGGCCTCCTCCTTTCCTTGGGGGCTCTCCGTTGTGTCGATTGACGCCTTATTATTTAGCAGTACGAGTCCAGACTTGCATGGTGGAAGGCTCGATTGTTGTCTTATGGGGGCTGTCTTACTTTGTGCAATTCGGTTTTGGACAGTCTGCCTACCTATTCTTTCTATGTTTTGCATTTCGAGCTCTGTGGTTACGAAGCTTCATTCCATCCAAGGCAAATTCTTTGGGCATGGTTCTGGTGACAGGTGCAGAGGGTGGCATGACATTTCTTGGGGTAGGGTTACCACCCCTAAGAAGCAAGGTGGACTAGGGCTAAAGAATGCCAAAAACTTCAATTTAACTCTTCTTGGCAAATGGCTTTGGCGGTTGGGGAATAGGGACGGGGGGTTATTGATCGACGTTATCAGGTGTTGCTATTTTTCCTCCTCTAGAGTCTAGGACCCGGACCCCTCCCCCCGTTACAGGACCACCCTTAGTGTTTGCCATAAATGTCCTTTGGTGTTTGAGCTTTCAAACCTGGGTCTGCCTTCCCAATGGAATCTATCATTTTTTGGAAGTATGGACTAGATGCTGTATGGGCTGGGATCCCTGCATGCAAAAACCATTTTACAATATTTTTCACTGTATGTTTGGCTGAAGCAGCTGTGGTTTTCACCCCTTTCATTGCATGTTTTATGCTAGGCTATTTTGATGATAGTTTTCTATGCATGAATGTGTCCATACAACCCCTCATTGAACCTCTCCTGACTAAGCTAGCTGGCCTTATTACACTAGCTCTTGATGATGATCCTTCCCTTGTACTATGGTACCTCCTCATCTCACTTTCCACTCTAGCAGTAGCTGCAGTACGCCGACTCTGCCGTAGTCCTTCTCGCCATTCTCTCTCATTAGGTGAGAGATTCTCATACTAATCATCTTCTGACTCATCAACAACAATTGGTTTTTCTTTCAGTACACCCTTACTCCTCCCCTGCCTAGAAAGCTCTTTATGCAATTCTTCTTGTTGTTGAATACGTATGCTTTTTTGTTGTTGTCTTCCAGCCATATACTTTTTCATCTCAATCACTAACTCTCGTGGACATTACTTACATTTTGATAAATTCCCACCGATACTTGCAATATGTTGTTTTAGGCGGTATACGCCTCCTCCATTAATTTCCTTCCCACAGTGGTTACATTGCACTCTTTTAGAGGCAATATCAAGAAGAACTACAACTCAACTGCTGGTGGTACAAGTCTGACACAACGCCGCTGCAAGCCAAACACACGGCAAGCCCTAAAAAGAACTGTAGGGAAGTGAGCCTCAACAAGTCACAGGCTCAGTAGGGGCTACCCAAAACAACACCGTAACCACGGACACCTCAACCCCAAAGGGTCTCACTGGCAGCACCAATAGCCAAACCATTTCATGCTCACAACCATTGAATTTAAATTGTAATTAAATATAAATACATTAACTATTCACAACTTCGGAAAGTAAGAGGGAACAACAGGACTAGCTCCACACCACTAGTCCGCTCAACAACAGTAACGCCTAGGCCTCAGGCCTCACAGGCAAACCACAGTCTAGGCTATAAGCTTCACAGACGAATCTCAAGTACGTGGGTAACAGGACTGCTAACCAAAAGCTGGCATTTTATACCCCAAACCACAATATGTCAGAAGCCACACACCGAATGGCAGGGTTGGCTACAACGGCCAATCCTTCACACACGAAAACCATATACGGAAGCTTTCTTGAGGAAGGGTAAAGCACATTGAGTGGAAGGTCACACCATACGACCTCCACGAAACACAGTTCTACGTCAACACCAGAACAGACTGGTATACGACGTACCACCACAAACTGTTACCCACACGGGGTACAGGTACCTATTACCACAAGGTACCAACACGGAAACTGCAAGTAAACCAGTGCCGTAACAGGGCACACCATAGCGAACTAAACCACATTTGTGGTGAGTCAACACTCACCATCCATAATCAAAACTGTGCCACAACTCGGGCACACCACAAGCTACAACCGCAGTCACAACTGTGCCAACACCAGGGCACACCTCGAACGGGTCAAACCTCGACTACGAGTCACAAACTCACGAACCACAACCAGTGGCAAAGCACGAATCGGAAAGGAACGACGCCACCACACGGGAACGGACTATTGGCTGATCAGGCTAATATCCAACTCGGACAACACAACACAAGAACAACCTCTCAGTCTCGCAGTCACGGACGAAAGGTTCAACTGCCGCTCCACGAGAATAAGCCAAACAACTGTGAAGACTAACCAACACTACACCTGCAGACACAGCTGCAGGTCCATGCCTGGCACCTCTAGGGTCTCTGGCCGGAGCACTCTAAAGTGAGGCACTGGAAAATAGGACTAGCTGGGGGCCAGTGACGTCTACTGGTGTCCGTACCCCCAACTATGAGCGCGCTACAAGCGACTAAAAACAAGCTCTGGGAAGTCGTTGTCCCACTGCCGTCTTTCCCTCAGCCGGACGTACAACTCAACTCAGGAGTGAGGGTGTCCAGGAAGACGACACAGACCTCGACGGTACCACACTGTACCGGGACAAACCCCGAGCACAACAAACACACGTGTCTGGCTCACAAAGAACCTAGGGTACCCGACTAGAGAGGCATTCTGGAATAAGCGCCGGACCACCACACTCGGCAAGCTCAAACCACGATATATACACAAACACTTTCTATCACCAATTACGGTACATATGTTAGGAATAGCTTGTCTCAGTCACCTTGTGACTTACAAGCTAACCTACACAATCACACATATAAACCATATTAATAATAACACCACAGCCTGTCATCGGTCACCTTGTGACCTCCACTGCCACACTAAACACAGTACATGATAATCACGTAATAACCGTACTTATACTTTACTAATTTTTCATCGAAGATAACTTATAAAAGATCCTAAAGGATCAAGGCTAGGTTCAAACGTGAACCTCACTGCCACAACACCACAGACTAACCACAATAATTAAGATACAATAAACACGACGACGTACGATGTGTCATGCACACACAAACCACATGCACGACATTCAAACCACGTAGACACCACGCGTATAATACACCAGCCAGGTGCACCACACGTCATTCACATAAACAACATGTTCAACACATGGACAGCACGCTCCAAGAGCACTACAGGTGCCAACGCACCACACATACTACGTAAACACCAAGCCGATTACGTACATAACACATTAAACACATAAAACATGCCCACCTCGCGAGCAACACGCTTCGTGAGCGTAACAAGTGCACTGGCTCCACCTGTCATTGCCATGCACAACAAATACGAATAATCGTTTAACCACAACCATGGTTTGTCATGGCGGGGCGAATCGGCCCGATTCCCCGAATCGGAGCGGATCAGGGGAAACCCGATCCCTGATTCGCCTGATTCGCCCCGATTCCCTATATATAATATAAATATATATATAATATATATCATATATGTAATACATATAATATATCTGCAATATATATATCATATTATATATATTATATATAATATACCCATGCGAATCGGTCCGATTCGGACCGATTCGGGGGAATCAGAGCGAATCAGGAGCAACCCGATTCGCCTTCCGATTCCGACTCGGCAAACCATGACCACAACACTAAAAGTATACATGTCCAGACCTCTCAGCTGAAGTCGCGACAAGGGGCAAGGTCGCCTTCAGAACGTGACGCCCCGACCTGTCGCAATAGGAAACCCTATCGCGACGGGTCGGCCTGTCGCGACCTTGTCGCGACGGCAAGGTCTGTCGCCTTCACAGGCGCAAACCCTAATTCGGGAGAAACTCCACGGATCACCATTCCAGAGCATTCAAAACACGATTAATTCTCATTTTACATGCTTTAATGGATATCCTAGCATGGTATCTAATGTTCTTTAAGCTTTAAACGAATCAAATCCACACCACGAGCATTCCACACAATCAAACGAGGTAGAAACACCCTACCTTCGCGAAGAACGCGAAAACCGGAGATCCCTCGGCGTTTCCCCCGCTCCACGTGACGTCCTCGCGGCGAGAGCGCGCCGAGTACTCCACCAGGGCCTCGAATCGCCCGGAGAAACCTTACAGCAGCTCCTCCTGGCCGAGCAGAGCTTGCGAAAGCTCTGTTCATCCAGGGTTCTTAAAAACAGCACAGCGGTTAAGATCGCGACATGCACCCCCGTCGCGACCTGATCGCGACCTGGGTGACCGTCGCCTTCACAAGCCCGACGTCAGCAGGCCGCTCAACAGCGGCAACAGGAACGCGACTACCAGGGCTGTCGCGTTCAGAACGCGGCGCACACCCCTATCGCGTTCACAGGCAGAAAACCTGTGAGCGCTTTGGGCCCAATCTGGCGGCCCACCAAGCCTCACAACGCGCACAAACACCTGAAACACGCACTAATAGGCCACACATTGGCCACCAAATCCGCTAAACCTGGATCCGCGGGGATCCGGAAAACGCGCGACGTTACACTCCACCCAATGTCCAATTATGGGCCTAGTGATCGGTCTTCCCTTTGGGCCCCTTCCTCGTGGCCCTCCTCAACCATAATTGTTAATCCTATAACAATACAAAGACATTCATATGTAAGTATAAAATTATAACCATGATTACATCCAATAACAATGAATTTATAACTAAATTTTCGAAATTAACCACCAACATTATCATACAAAGACACAATTAGGTCAATTAAGTGATTGAAACACTTAATTGATCTCAAATTGTGCTAATAGAACAAAAGCCCCAAATTTTAAACCCTAATTAGGGTGAAATTTGAGTGTTTTTATCTAATTTCTCAAAATTAACCACCAACATTATCGTACAAAGACACAATTAGGTCAATTAAGTGATTGAAACACTTAATTGATCTTCAATTATGTTAATAGAATAAAAGCCCTAAATTTCAAACCCTAATTAGGGTGAAATTTGGGGGTTTTATCTAATTTCTCAAAATTAACCACCAACATTATCATACAAAGACACAATTATGTCAATTAAATGATTGAAACACTTAATTGATCTCCAATTGTGTTAATAGAATAAAACCCTCAAATTTCTAACCCTAATTAGGGTAAAATTTAGGAGTTTTGTCTAATTTATAAACTCTAGGTTTTTAAAGCTCCCATCTTCTTTCTATAATCTAAAAATATGAAGATAGAACAAGATCAAACATCTATGCATGATTTTTTTTCATTTTTTTAAAATTTTATCTAATTTAATAAATTAAAAAATGTACCTTAATAAGAAGAGCTTCTCCTTTGCTTGAATATGATCTCTTGAGATCTACTCAAGAGGATCTCTTTTGGCCTTCTTTGAGCTCCTCTCTAACCTCTTTCAAAGAGAACAAATGAACAACCCTCTAAACTCCAAAGGAGTCTTAGAAGAAGAAGAAGAAGAAGAGGAGGAGGAGGCCGGTGGGTGGTGGGGGCGGCAGACTTGGGGGGAGAAGCCCTTTCCCCTTGCGTTCTTCCTAGAAGGGCGAAAAGAGGGAGGAGGGGGCCTGCGAACCAGAGAAAACACAATCGATCTCTAGATCGACTGTGTTTTAAGGGGGATTGGCCCTTATCGGGCGGATCAAGACCTAATCGGGCCGGATCGACCAGAGATCGACTGACTATGCACGATAATGGCTCGATCCAGTGAGCAAACTTAAAATTTGAATTTTAACTGGCCGAATCGACCATGGATCGCTCGATCCAACTCGATGCCACTTGAGTTCGACTGATCCACATTAAAAACTTGGATTTCGGGGGACTTCCCCTTGGAGTTGGATCCCCAGTCGTTGATCCGATCGCTGATCCTAGCGATTTTGCCTTATCCTAATAAGATATGATGAGTGGTCTCTTAACGCTCATGAAAGTTTGTCATTTAGTAAAAGGAATGGGCATAGATAATGATTGCACACAACAAGTTTTAAAGAATGATAAGGAATCACATGCGAATGTTGGATCAAACCCCAACCGTTGCACCAAAAGCTCGAGTTGGTAGTGAAGGCGAACCGTATTTCCTTTATAGTAGCGCAGAACCCCACACTAAGCGGTGGGCGAACATGAGGTGCTTCGCACAGGGCGGTTAGTCCCTGCGGCGGGCTAAGCTATCAAGCACCGATGCGACTACACACACCCGATCCGGGGCCAGCATGTAGTAACAGGAAATCCCTAAGGGAGTTGTTGGATCCCATAATCCAACAAACTTCTCCCCAGCGACACCCAAGGGATTCGAACCCGCAACCTCACTTTGATACCACTTGTTGGATCAAGCCCCTACCGTTGCACCAAAAGCTCGAGTTGGTAGTGAAGACGGACCGTATTTCCTTTATGGCAGTGCAAAAACCCACACTAAGGGTGGACAGACATGAGGGGCTTCGCACAGGGCGGTTAGTCTCTGTGGCGGGCTGGGTTGTCAAGCACCGATGTGATTATGCACACCTGATCCCGGGACAGCATGTAGTAACAACGAATCTCTAAGGGAGTTGCTGGATCCCATAATCCAACAACGAAGATTAAAGTTTTCAAATAACTAAAAGAAAACAGTTGAGATATAGATTTTGTTTTGCAGAAGTAAGATGAGAATAACTTTTAAAATAAATTGAATTAAGAAGAGAACAAAAGTTAATAAGCACATCGAGGTGAGAAAATACTGCAATATTGTTATTCTTCTTGCAGGGAGAGGATTGTTGCCGACCTCCTTTCTAACCTCTCCTTTAAGGAGAGGGAGGTTATTTCACTCTCTTTCTCATCGGAGGAGGTCCACTAGGTTGTTTTCTCCTTGGCAGATGAAAGGGCCCATAGTCTTGACGGCTTCCCCTTATTGTTGTATAAGAGATGTTGGGGTATCATTAAGGAAGACCTCATTGCAAAATTGAAGGAATTTCAAGAAGGTAGAGCTCACTCGGGTGGTATCAACAAGACTATTTTGGTGTTCATTCCTAAGAAGTCAGGTGCTTAAGATTTTAGAGAATTTCGGTCTATCAGCTTGCTCAGTGACATATGTAATATCTCATAAATTAGTAGGGACATAAATACAATTTCAGAATGAGTATGTTTGCAATTCTAAAAAGTTTGAGGTTTTACTTTAATTTTTGACTCATTTTTTTAATCCCTTGAAAACCCTTGATGGGCCCCACACCCCAAACTGCCATACCCCCCTTGGAACCGCCCTAAACCCCTTGTCCCCTAGCCGCATTAAGCCCCTATAAATCATGGATGACGGGATCAGATCGGAGTACTGGATCGGACCTTGCCAATCCTGATCCGAGTCGGATCTGATTAGGGGATCCAGTTGATTCTTAGGGAATCTAGCCGATGTGGATCAGATAGATTAAAAAAATTAAGAAAAGTTGTGAAAAAATCAAGGAAAAATCACAAAAATTTGAAAAACACATACAAAATTTATTGAATATAAACACAATGAAATTCAATTCTTATCATGTATTTGAATGTAAATAAATTGGATTAATGAGAAATTACAGTTTACTTGAACAAAATCGCGATTTTAGTGATTATATCAAAATAACGTTTATCTTATCCCTCATAATTTGATCTATTTAAAAATTTCATAATTCAAATAAATCCTATGGAATACTAAAAATCTAAAGGCCATCGAAAAAAGTCAAACGTGCATGTGAGTTCTCTAAGGGAGTCACTCTTCTACTGATTATGACTTAGTTGCTGTCAGTAAGATAGTGACTCCCTTGGAGAAGTCATATGCACATTTGATTTTTTTTCACCGGACTTTAGATTTTTAGTGTTCTATAGAGTTTATTTGAATTATGAAATTTTTAAATAGACCAAATTATGAGGGATTAGAAAAATGCTATTTTAATGGAATCACCTAAATTGCGATTTTTTTTTTTTGGATAAGAAAATTGACTTTTTATTGGTAAGAGATATGATTTTTTTGATATTTTTATTAGATTCAAATGGGGGTACTTCCTTATTTACATGTAATATCTTAAGTAAATGAAACTACAAATACTAACATTTAAATGATGTTAGGTAAATAAGTAAATATATGGTTCTATCCAGTCTGATTCAGGTTGACTCCATTACTTAAAAACAATTTCCACCTGAATCGGGCTAGAGCGGGTGGATCATGCGGAATTAGACCAGATCTGGTCGATCGATTCGGTCCGATTCCACTCAACACACCCCAATTCTACTTGAAATTGTGGGGGTTCAACATCCCCCCCCCCCCCCCCCCAATCGGATCAACACCTACCGATTCCGGCTCGAATCGACTTATTCCGATCCGATTTGGCTGATTTTGCCATCCATTCTATAAATAGGACCATACCCCTCCTCCTCCCATCCAAGAAAGAGCTCAAGATGCTTAAGTGTGGGGAACTGGAGGTTCCAGGAGGCTTGGAGGGAGGCTCCAGGAGGCTGCAAGGTTTTCCAAGCTTCTCTAGTCTTCAGGTTTAAGGTAGGTTCCTCTAATCTTTCTCTTGGTCATTAGTTAGCATGTTAATTATCTTGTTTAGAGTAGTGTTAGCGAGTCTTCTTTTAGATATTCTTGTTAGTTTGTCATTAGTGTTTAGTTTAGTTTAGTCCTTTTTTATTCTTAAATTTTGCCAATTTGTGATTTAAATGGCTGATTAAGTCCTCAATAAATGTTAATCATCCTGATTTAGTGTAATTGGTGGTATATAGTAGTGTTTAGTTTGGTTTCTTGCCTATCCAGAACCCTTGTCAATTTATTATTCAAATCCCCTGATTAAACTCATATTAAGTGTGTATAAGTTTCAATATCCTGTTCTACTAGTCATTAGTTCAAAGCTGTTCATTGATTTTTTTTAGTAACAGCTTGCGGTGCATATAATTGTTTTGCCCACATCCTGATAATTACTTTAATTTATTGGCTTTATTCCTTGAATTTCTTACTAAAGCTCTTAACTTCCTTCTTGAAATTCCTGGTTATTTCCTAAATTACTGATTTATCATGAAAGTATTTTACTGGGGTCTTAGACCCATTTGGACTAATACCTGTGCCATAGGGCCCTGATCTAGCCCCAGGAGGAGCACCCCAATGTTTTAATTGAATGCCGCGGTGGACAAAGATCAGGTGTTTGACTTGACAATTCAACTATCTTGCTTTAGTATTGTTTGCTGGATTGACGATTCAACTATCTTGCTTACCTGACTGCCTGAGACTGTTTACTACTTATCCTGCTTGAAAGTTGAGACTGCTTCCTGTTTATCTTGGTTGAGACTGTTTACTGTTTATACTCCTGACTGAGTTGGCCTAATCCTGATTATCTATTCAACTGTTCATGTCTTGTTCCTATAATTGTTCTAACTATCTTATTGAATCTTGACACATACCTGCCCTGATCAGTTATATTTCATGTTAAGTCTGTTAACTGTTAAACACCTGTTTCTGTCAATTACATTTCCTTTTGAGCTTGCTATCTATTAAATACCTATTTTTGTTATTGATATTTCCTATTAATCCGGTTAACTGTTGACTACATGATTTAGAGTAATTAGAGGGTAATTCCTACTGAGCTTATTGCTCACCCTGTTTTTCCCTATTTTTTCAGGTAATTTCCAAGCACAAATTAATACGAGTAGGAAGCATAGTTTGCCGTGACAGAGCGAATCGACCCGATACGAGTGAATCACATCGAATAAGGAGAAATCCGATTCTTTCGATTCCCATGCGAATCAAATCGATTCCCATTCGATTCGCACCCATGCGAATCGGGCCGATTTATATGAATTGAATTGAATTTTAAAAAATCAATTCGGGTTGAATCGGCGATGCGCCAAACCTTGGTAGGAAGTGTGTTGAACCAACGTACCCATGCAATGCAAGACTAGTTAGAGTCATCCTGTAATCCCTTGTTTATATAGTTAATGAATATTCGTGTTTTAAACTTTGTGTTCTCCTTTTGTTCCTGCCTGTTTTGATATTGTGGCCATGCCCCTTTCTTTTTGGGGGCATGACAAAATATGACAGTCAACTAGTAGTGTCTCTTTGATGTCTTGTAGAGGATGGGGTTTGAGACCACCTAGATTGAGTGGTTTAGAGCTTGTGTCACTTTAACTTCTTTTGTTGTTCTTATTAATGGGAAGATGACGCCATGGTTCCATAGTGGTCAAGGTCTGCTCTAAGGGGACCCTCTTTCCCCCTTCTCTTTTTATTGGTGGCGAGTGTTGTCAGTAGGGTGTGACAGAAGGCTGAGGTTTCAGGGCTGATCAATTTTTTTGGTAAACAAAGATGGTCCCCCACTTTCTCATCTTCAGTATGCCAATGATACTATTTTATTTCCGAAAGATGAGGGCCAATTGTGGGCGTAGGATTCTGTCCAACCACGTCACTTCTCACGTCTGGACTCCTCGAACTTGCCTGTCGCCTTGGGATGCTTTCATTTGACTGATAGGACTACCTAAAGGACGGGAGCAACGTCAAGAAACAGATAAGAAAACTAAAGGGAAGTGATCGTCAGGGCCTTACTTGTGCCCAATGATGTGTTCTAATCATGTTGGTGACGTTGCCTCGTGAACGGTTGATAGTGGGGATGCTGACTTCCCTCTCTTTGGCTAGACAAAGAGAGAGCTCCATGACTTTGTGGGGAACTTGCTTGCAACTAGGAACGACTCAATTAGACTTAAAGGAAGTGCAATAAGTGTTCAATAAGGAAAGAGAGGGATTCAAAAGGGGAGCTCTGCATTGGTTGAGGGCTTGAGAAGAGGGGTGGCCAAATGCTATGGCCACCCTTCTTCCCTCTTATTTTTGATTGAAAACCCCGTTGGGAGTGTGTGAGGAGGTGACTTACGTGCTGAGTGTGTGTAAATTTGGCTAGCATGCAAGAGATGACTCTAAGAGAGAGAAAAAAAAGAAGGGAGAGAAGGGGAAGTGCTTCCCCATTTGGTGGCGTTGTAGGGCCTTCTAGCAGCCTTAGGGAGCCCTTCTGGTAGTGTTGAGGTCTCCTGGACGTGTATGGTTGAGAGGGAATGGAAGGAGAGAAGAGGTAAGAGCTCTCTCACACTATGGTCATTTTCTCTCTCCTCTCTTGAAGCAATGAAGCTCACATTCGTCCAGCCTTCTCCCCCCTTGTCCAAGATGGTTAAGAGTGGCTTATATGGACAAAGGGGGTCGGAATTGGGCAGTTTTAGATGCTCAAACGTGAAGAAACACACACTTGTATAGGTGGCAATCGAAGTGCAAGAGGCTAACCAATGAGGGCATGACACCTAGACCTTTACCAAGTTTGAAGGAGTGCCAAGGTGGCTTAGAGGCCCATTAGGAACAGCCCCTCGTGCGAGAAACCCGAGGTTGTGGAGTTTGAGGTGGAATGTGTGCGAGATCTTCGGGCAGTTCTGGAGAACAGGTAAACCTTGGTTAACGACGAGATATGCCGCCGCCAACATTATGCAGACAACAGTCGAGGCTGCTGCCAAGAAGACTTAGCGACAATATGGACCGCCGCCAAATGACGATTGGCGACAATCGATCCCGTCGTCAACATGGTATTCAAGGTAAGTCAACAGATGGTCAATGAGTCTTAATGGGATATTGACCAACACGAGGATGGTCTAAATTGCATGTCTACACCAATCCCATGTTATGGCCAGGTTTTTGTTGGAACTACAAGAGGTCATTGGTTTGCAGGTTAATTTTCATAAGAGTCTGCTGGTTGGGGTGAACATGGAGGACAAATCTTTATGGAGGGCTGCTACAATGTTGGGTGGTGTCATTGGAGAGTTTCCTATCTCATACTTGGGCCTCCTTCTTTCCCTGGGGGCCCTCTTCTTTCTGTGTTGATTGACGACCTATTATTTAGCGGTACGAATCCAGACTTGTGGGGTGGAAGGCTCGATTGTTGTCTTATGGGGGCTGTCTTACTTTGTGCAATTTGGTTTTGGATAGCCTGCCCACCTATTCTTTTTATGTTTTGCATTTCGAGCTCCGTGGTTAGGAAGCTTCATTCTATCCAGGGCAAATTCTTTGGGCATGGTTTTGGTGACAGGTGTAGAGGGTGGCATGACATTTCTTGGGGTAGGGTTTCCACCCCTAAGAAGTAAGGTGGACTAGGGCTGAAGAATGCCATAAACTTCAATTTAGCTCTTCTTGGCAAATGGCTTTGGCAGTTGGGGAATGAGGATGGGGGGTTATTGATCGATGTTATCAGATGTCGCTATTTTTCCTCCTCTAGAGTCTGGGACCCAGAGGTTTTAGTTAAGGATCTAGAGGTTAAAGAGAGATGGTGTAACTATTTTCAGAAATTACTTAATGGAGATTGCTTTAAAGATGTCTCTTTAGAAGAGAATCATGAGTCACCAAAATGTGATAAATATCAATATTTCAGGCGTATTAAGATGTCAGAAGTGGGTGATGCTTTAGGAAAAATAAAATTGGGCAAGACCTTAGGACCGAATGGCATACCTATTGAAGTGTGGAAAGCCTTAGGAGCATGGTAAGCAATCTCGCGAGATTCTCGAGAGATCTCGCGAGAATATCGGTCTCGGCCCCTTCCCGAGAAACGAGAAGGCCGAGATGAGTCAGGTAGGGTTGTCAGGATCTCTTCAGGCAGGGTTGTCAGGATCCCTTCAGGCAGGGTTGTCAGGATCCTCTTATTTACCTGAATATTATTTTCATTTACTTAAGATATTACATGTAAATAAGGAAGTACCCCTCATTTGAATCCAATAAAAATATCAAAAAAATCATATCTCTTACCAATAAAAAGTCAACTCTCCCATCGAAGAAGAAAATTGTGATTTTGATGATTTTAGCGAAATGCTAACTTTCTAATCTCTCATAATTTAGCATATCTAAAAATTTGATAATTCAAATAAACCACATTGAACACTAAAAATCTAAAGTACGGTAAAAAAAGTCAAACGTGCATGTGACTTCTCCAAGGGAGCCACTCTCCTACTGACAGCACTTAGTCTGCTTGAGACTTCTCAAGATTTGGTCAAACCTAAACTATCATCACCCAAACTCATGAGAATTCACTTTCTAGTTTATTTATTTATTTATCTGTATTATATTAAATAATAATCCTATGCGAATCGGACCGATTCCATACGAATTGGATCGAATCAAGGTGAACCCGATTCGGTTCGAATTGACGCGCCAGCAAAAGATGATGTGAACCTATGTCATCCATAGTTGAGACTTGGGAATGTATGCAATTATCTATGTTCCTCAAGGAATTATTATGTTAACCTATGTGATCCACACTTTTATGTTATCCTGATCTCCCGAGATCTTATCGAGATCTCTCCGAGATCTCTTCTCTTTGACCCTCCCGAGACGAAGCCGAGATCCGATATGGCAAACCTTGCTTAGGAGACATTAGTATTAAGTGGTTAACTAAAATTTTCAATAAAATTTTGAAGGAATGGAGAATGCCGGAAAAATGGAGAAAAAATGTCGTGGTTCCTTTCTATAAAAACAAAGGAGATATTCAAAACTGTAATAATTACCGTGGAATTAAGCTCATGAGTCACACTATGAAACTTTGGGAAAGAGTAATCGAGAAACGAATACGATGTTTGACTACGATATTAGAAAATCAGTTTGGTTTTATGCCAAGTAGATCTACTACAAAAGTTATTTTTTTATTACGACAGTTAATAGAAAAGTATAGAGAGATGAGAAGAGATGTATATATGGTTTTTCTTGATTTGTAGAAGGTATATGATCGAGTACCGAGAGATTTGATTTGGTGGACATTAACAAAGAAGGGAGTTTCTCAAGGATATGTTGACTTGATCCAAGATATGTACGAGGGTGCCACTACTAGTGTGAGAATTATTGCTGGAGAGACTTGTGAATTTTCGGTCACAGTAGGTTTGCATCAAGGTTCTGCTCTAAGCTTGTATCTCTTTGCTTTGGTTATAGACGAGGTAACTAAGCAATTGCATGGTGATATCCCTTAGTGTATGTTATTTGCGGATGATATTGCCTTAATTGATGGTTTAAATGCTAAGTTATAAAGTTGGAGGCATGCCTTGGAATCTAAATATTTTAAAATCAGGAGTAAGTCAGAGTTTATGCATTGTAATTATAATAATAAGAGGGTGTTATAGGAAGATATGGTTCAAATTGATGGACAAGACATTCCTAAGAGTAGTAACTTTCGATACTTAGGGTCTGTCATCCAAGAGAATGAGGGGATTTATGATGATGTGGCACATAGAAATAAGGTAGGTTGGCAAAAATGGAGAAGTGCATCAAGAGTTCTCTGCGATCGTCGTATACCAGTGAAACTTATAGGAAAGTTTTATAGAACGGCAGTGAGATCTGCTTTATTATATGGTACCGAGTGTTGGACAGTGCGAAAGGAATACATTAATAAAATGTTTGTGGCAGAGATAAGGATGCTGAGATGGATGTGTGGTAAGACTAAGAAAGATAAGATTAGGAATGAGCGCTTCCGTGCGGATTTGGGGATAGCTCCAATTGATAGAAAAATGAGAGAAAATAGACTTGGGTGGTTTGGACACGTGCACCGTCGTCCTAACTCGGCGCCGATTAAAAGATGTGATAAAATCTTAGTGGATACTAGTAAAAGAGTTAGGGGAAGACCTAAAATGAGATGGTGCAATGTTATTAGGAAAGACTTGGACTTCTTGAGTTTAAACACGACTATAGCACTTGATAGAAATTTTTGGCGGCATGTAGCCGACCCCAAATAATGGGATAAGGCTTTGATAATGATGATGATGAGAGTCTGAGACCCGGACCCCTCCCCTCGTCAAAGGACCACCCTTCTTTGGAGGGGATATCTCCTACTGTAGCGACGTTATTGTTTCTGGTGTCTGAGTGAAGCTATGAGATGGCCGCAAGTGCTTCTTCTGGAAGGATAGATAGTGCGGTGACTTCACTTTGGAGTTCTTATTCCCTCGCCTCTTTGTTGTTTCTGGCGGCTCCTGATGATTTTGTGGCACAGGCTTTTGACCAGCGGGTTCCTTGTGGCTATTGGGCTCCAACGTTTAGGCGTGACTTCCATCAGGAGGAGCTAGAGTAGCTCCAAACTCTACTGAGCTTGCCTTTTACTTATCACCTGTAGGTTGGGAAGGATGCTTGGATCTAGAGATGGGGGGTGGAAGACAGTTAAATCAACTTATGAAGTTTAGATGGGGGTGTGTGCTTTGATTTTTTCCAAGAAGTGTGGAGGCCAACCAGCTCTCTTAAGGTTAAGATTTTGGCCTAAGGATTACCCATGGGAGACTTACTACTAGAGACAGATTAGCCTGCTTCTTGTTGGGTATGAGTCCTATGCAGTGCTGAGGAGGCATCGTTGGATCACAACTTGTGGGTTGCTCCTATTCTCTGGAGGTATGGAGGGGGATTGCTCGGAAAACCGGTTATTCTATCACCCTGTAGGGTGTGATGTCTCCTCTTTGCTTCGAGATTGGCATAAGCCCTGGCCCCTCAAGTCAGATAGGTTGGTGTCGTGGCTCATTCTTCATGCCACCGTATGGGTGGTGTGGGGGGAATGCATCACCATATCTTCATGAGGGAGTTTCTTGCAGAGAAAGTGCTGTTACATTTTGTTTGGGATAGGGTGAAGAAGTGGGTGGCCACTCTCTCCAATGTAAGTTCATCTTTATCTCCACTTTTTGGTTCTTTGGGAGATTATATTTCTTTCACCGCCTTGATGTGTTTTTGATGTATAGGTGTTTTGGGGTTGGCTTCTTTTTGAGTTTGGCCCACCTATACTTGTATATTCTCTTTCTTTTAATATATACACATGGTACTATCCACTTAAAAAAAAAACAGTTGTTTCTTAAACAGGGGGAAATGTTGATATGCTGTGCTTTGATAAATTTCTTGCAATCGACATTTCTTTGAGATAAGTTCTTTGTTACTGAAGAAGGGGACGCAAGAGATGAAAAACTCTGGAGTTAGGACTGATAAGGAGCAGATGAGAGTATGAAATTTAGCATGTCAGAAACCTCCTCTTAATGTGATTTATTCAGAGCATCATCGCTTGCTATTAGAGCCATTTTTTATGGTTAGTGGCAGGTATCTGAAGTTGTGGACCTTTCTGACTTTGTAGTCTTTCAAATCATGCTGTAGCTCAATGATCTTGTAGATACTGTGGGTGCGTTACGCTGCAAGTTGGATGCCTGGACATGTTTTTCACATATTTCAAGAGAATTCAAGTGAATAGGTAAAAGTCCTACTAGAATGAGAAAGAATGTGTTAAATGTAATTTCCCAAAGGATGGTTACTTTGTGCTTCCATTGTTAGGCAGATGCCGGCACTTCTAGTTCTCCCTGTAGATGAAATTGTTTTACTTCTGGAGTTCCACTAGGTGCAAGAATTCATGTTGTTCAGACATCACATATTGATGAGGGAATTGACATCCAACTCATGCTGCCAAACATGTGAGGTGAAACCTATTTTCATACACAGGATTATTGGACGCTTGGAAAGTAGGGAATTACTTGATGCCGAGGAAAAAGAAAGGCTTTTAGCTATTCCTTTGAACCATGTTTTGGTTCAATCTCCATTGTGATTTTGGGCTATCAGTACATGTTAACAGTGATTCCCCTTTAAGAATATGAGCATAAATTTGTGGACCATTAATTTTGTTTAGTGCATTCTACATGTTTGCCCTTTTGTATTGCCTTACAAATTTCCAATTGCTTTCAATTTTTACCATTACATTGAAGTATGTTGTAATTTCTTTTGTGTTGGCTGTTCCAGTCCAGCAGAGTTTATCGTAAAGAGAGTTACGTTTGATTGTTCACTCTCTCTCTCCCGAAGTTAGCAGTCTTGATGTTGCCTGAGAAATGTGGAATACAAGTACTTCTACTGATGATCTTAACTTTTTCAGATGTTTCAGGTAATTCAATTTACTTAATTCACCAGTGATGGAAAATTTGCACATTGTGAGAGAAATAGTATTGCTTTGGCCACATGTTAGTTAACCGGAAAGCCTTTTTAAGTATTATGGCTGTTTGTATGTCAGTTTCAGAGATCTTCAAAATTGCCTCAGACTGCTTATTCCAATTGTTGCCTTTTTATTTCTGTTGCAATATTGTTGAATCCCCAATGTCACCCTCATGCCTGAAATTCCATTCTCGAATAAGCAAAATAGACCTCCCAATTCTCTCTTCTGGAGGACGGGATACATCCTTCAAAAATATCTTATTCTGTTCCTACCAACTCGCCCATAGCATGGCTTAGGCAACACTTCCAGATATCCTTCTTCTGTGATGCATACTACTGCATATTTTGATCATTTAAAGCATCACAATACTGTTCCATGGCATACTTGCTTCCTTGTTGTGTACAGATAATTATATTATATGATTAAACAATCAACTATCTTTTGCATTTTACCTCTTTTTTCATGATATGATGATCACTTTAAAAGTTCATAGATTGCCTAGACTTCAAGTATTTGAGATTGACTTGAATTCATTTTGGCTGTTAGTTGGTACAGAGAAAATACATATCCTTCTATCAAACATTTTTCTTTGACGTCATTAGATTCTTTATGACGTCTAAGAGTAGGAGGACCTTGATGTCTGCTTGCTAGGTGCAGGAGCCAGGAGTTCAAACTGCATGGCCAATAATGTAGTTTTTTTTCCCCTTCTAATACTTGCCATTGGCCTCATGGGACTTTTTTAACGCCTCTTGTTCAAAGTTATCTTGCCCGGGTACTTGGCACTTCCTTGTAGAGGGTTGACGGAAGGCAGGCAGCTACTTGTGAGCTTTTGCCAATTATTGATGTTCTTTGTTGTAAGTGGCAGAACCCAGATTAATGGTATAAAGCATCTGATAAATGGTGAAATTGTCAATGCTCTCTATGGTCTATAATGCCATAGTTTTCTGACATTTATGTCTTGGAAACACAATTTTCTTACATGATTTACTATAATGAGGCATTCTCATCTTTGTAGGTTCATTTGTGGGGATAAACATTGGTACCGATATGTCAAATTTTCCTTCAGCATCGGACATAGTTTCTATTCTCAAGGCCCAGGGTATCCGTCATGTTCGCCTTTTTGATGCAGATCATCAGTTGTTAAATGCGCTTGCAAACACTGGCATTGAAGTTATAGTTGGGGTTCCAAATGATCAGATTCTCCGGATTGGACTGTCCCGATCAGAAGCTGCAGATTGGGTCAAAAACAACATTGCCAGTTTTGTTCCAGCTACCAACATCACATACATTTCTGTTGGTAGTGAGGTCCTCACGTCAATCCCCAATGCTGCACTTGTTTTGGTCCCTGCATTGCAATATCTTCAATCTGCCCTTGTTGCTACTAATCTTAATTTCCAAGTCAAAGTGTCAACTCCTCACTCTATGACTCTCATCCCAAGGCCATTTCCCCCATCAACAGCTGCCTTCAATTCAACATGGAACTCTATCATGTTGCAGTTGCTCCAGTTCCTGAAGAATACAGGATCCTCCTTCATGTTGAATGCTCAGCCATATTATGGCTATACTCAAGGAAATGGTATCTTCCCATTGGATTATGCACTATTTCGTTCACTTACTCCTAACAAGCAGATTGTAGATCCCAACACACTCTCCCCCTATAGCAATATGTTTGATGCTATGATTGATGCTACTTATTATTCTATGCAAGCACTCAACGTTTCTGGGATTCCAATATTAGTGACAGAAACGGGCTGGCCATGGCTTGGTGGAGCCAGTGAGCCTGATGCAACAGTGGATAATGCATTGGTCTATAACACAAACCTTGTGCAGCATGTGTTAAGTGGCGCTGGCACCCCAGGCCAACGAAATATCACAGTTAGTGCATATATCTACGAGCTGTTCAATGAGGATCTACGATCTGGACTCATATCTGAGAAAAACTGGGGTTTATTCTTCTCAAATGGGACGGCTGTGTATTCTGTCAATTTAGGCAATTCTAAGTTGACAGAAGCAAACTCCTCTGTGTCGCCTGGAGTCTTCTGTGTTGCAAATTCTAATGCAGACTCCAAAGCACTAAAGGCAGGATTGGACTGGGCTTGTGGCCTTGGGTCAGCAAACTGCAGTGCCATACAACCTGGGCAGCCATGCTATGAATCTGACAGCATTGCGGGCATTGCTTCATATGCTTACAACGATTATTACCACAGAACACAAGCAACTGGTGGAACTTGCAACTTTGGCAACACAGCCATTATTACAAATGCTGATCCAAGTGAGTAACATATCCTGTTTGATTCTGTGAAAATGTTATATGCATGTATTGCCATGGGTTTCTAAACACTAAGTTATATGGCATGAGGAATAACTCTCGTGCTACACATTTTGCCACCCTTTCTACCATATGGGAGCCAACCGATCAAACAATCAGGTCGCTCTTGTTAAGCACAATTTGGACAGTGGCATAGACAGGGAGTCAAGTGGAGGCTATGCCCTTGCCAGAAGGTTTTGAAATGACCCACTTCTACCTTGATATGTTTCCTCTTTAATATGTTAAATTCCGCTTGTAAACTTATTGCTAGGAGCATATGCATAACCACTATAAGAAACCCGTTAAGCATATCTTTAGCCTATCCTTCACACGTTGCTTTATACAAGTGACACATTGGATTAAAGCCTTCTGATCTAAAGATGAGGCAACTCTCAGTGAATGCGGTAAAAGGACTGGGTAAACTGGTTATATAATTCGACTCACTTGTATGTTTCTCTTCATAGCATTGGTCCTAACTATTCCCTGTGCTTCTTTGTTAATTGTATTTGGCAGGCCATGGCTCATGCATTTTTGCAGGGAGGTCAGTGCCCGCTTCTACCACTGCCACTAATGTTTCTAAAGGATACAATGTTTCTAACATGCATCCGCCCTTTGCAGCTTGGGGACAAACACTAGCAGCGGCATAACTTCTGCAGCATTTGGACCCATCAGCCCTGGAAATGGTGTCCCGGGACTGCAGATCTCTTGGACAAAGTTTTTCGTTCTGGCATTGTTTCATCTTATGTTCTGAACCCGTGGAGCACACCCACATTTCCCCAAATTTTGCACCACCTCCAGTGTGGCATGTGGCTGTGCAACGCCTCCTGGCGATCACCTAAGTGAGTTGTAGAAATACAGTTAGTTTTTATCATGTTTGTTTCCTTTCCTCTGTATTATTGTAAGTTTACTCGTGAGTGTAACGGAGCAGGTGGTAACTAATCCCCCCCATTCTTTCTTTGGGAAGGGAAAAAAAGAACATTCCCCTTGTTTGTTTAAAGCTTCTTGACATCAGTTAAAAGAAGCTAAATGTGACGATAGAAAAAAGGGAAAAACATATATATATATATATATATATATATATAATAATCACTTAATCGGATGTTCCATTGCTTTCATGTATATTTCTTCACCAGATAAGATGGCAAAAAGTAGAATTTGGGTTTCTTTTGCAAAAATAACCCCTTCATGCATAATTGCAGAAATCTTTTTCTTGGATTGATATTGATATATATAACCTCACTAATGCCTCGAGTTCTTAATGCAACGATAATCTTATTACATACCGTGAATATGAAAATAACCCTGGTGTATAGACGCAGGTGCAAAAATACCGTTTACCACTTATCCGTATAAGCAGGCTAATTTAACTAATGCGTATACAAGAGTGACATTTCTGCAATTATGTGCGTAAGAAAGTTATTTTGTAATTATCTCACATAAATGACATCTCTTCTTTGAGGGGTGTTTTTTTTTTTTTGCATGCAAACTATTCTTAGAAGAAAAAAAGGTCAAATATGTCATCTGTGGTGGCCAAATCTGGTCACTTAAGCCCATGATGGCTCATTACGACCCTCTCGTGTCCTGTCAACAAACATGACACCATTTCAAAGGGTCACGTCCTCATCAGGGCGGTTCGAAGACTTCCAAGGTATGACTCCCGTGATCGGATGTCGTCAAGCTCCACAGTAGCATATTTCCGATCAGGTCATCTATCCTTCCATACCGAACAACTACGGATGCTACTGATCAGCGCGTTCCATTACCACGAGAGTCACCTGCTCGGTGATCTTGTCCGGAAGTTGCTGAACAGCTCTCCGTATCCTCGCGACGGTTATAACCGCCCCAGGCCACGCACTCTATCATCAAGAGGCGCGTTAACTGTTTGGCATCTCAACAGACACCTGGGCGCATAACTCCTTCCGTTATGTGCATCCATGTAGGCGCCTTTTCAGGCACGATCTACCAACATTACGCACGATTGCCTTCGCACCTATGCCTATAAAGGTACAGGTACAGGACCATGCATTGGTACGTTCTCTCTCACGTGAACACACTCTCACACTCCGAAACCCTCTGCCTTGCAAGCCTCGTACTGACTTAGGCATCGGAGGGTTTCCCCGGTCTTCACCGGGCCCCCTGATCCAGTTCTGGTTTTGCAAGCTCTCGTCCACACCGGCCTTCGTCTTCCCCATCTTCTCTAGTGGAGGCCCGTTTGGCTCCGGCCCAAACAGGATTATACCACCACATTTGGCGCCGTCTGTGGGAACGACGTAGCCATGGCTCGCGAACGATCCTCGTACCAGAATGTGGGGAGTAGGGCGACGAGATCCCATCAGTCACAAGGGGACTCTCGCCGGCGATCCCCCCCTATTGACGTCACCATCACCCCTCCCGGCGTTAACAACGACGTCCCTGCGCCTGTTGCCGCCGCGCCGGCAACAGCCCTCGAAGTGGCAGAACTTCGGGGGCAAATGCAGCAGTTGACAGGTGTCTGCCTCGCCCTGCAGGCTCAGCTGGCTGGACAACCAGCCCCGGCGGTTCCTCTGTCGCGAGAGCGGCAGGCGGAGTCGTCGCATCGACGCTCTCGCGTCCTCCCGGCGCCTCAGGAGCAGCAGGCAGACTCGCCGCGCCGGTCGCATCGAGCCCCGTCCGAGGAGCGGGCGCCGGAGTGCCGCGGGCGTTCGCCCCGTCGCTCTGTCGCCTCCCCCCGTCCGCCACGATCAGTCGTGGGAGGCAACTCCCACGCGTCCGGACGAGGGGGTCCCGCCAATTCCGAACAGGAGCTCGCCAGGCACTTGAGGCGTGTGGTCGACCTCGAGCGCCGCGTGGACGCGATGGTTCAGCGCGCGGAGGGGAAAGCTCCAGCGGAAGATGACTTGGACTTCCGCTCCCCTTTCAGCAGGGAGATCCTGGAAGCTCAGGTCTCTTCCAAGCTCCCCCTGCCCACCATCGCGCCCTATGACGGCACTACCGACCCGGCCGACCACATCCACGGCTTCGAGTCGCATATGGTGTTCCACGGAGCATCAGATGTGGCCAAGTGCAGGGCCTTCCCTGCAACTCTCAAGGAGACCGCCAGGGCCTAGTTCGAGACCCTTCCGGCGGGCTCCATCACCTCCTTCCGCCAACTGAAGAAGTCCTTTCGGGACAACTTCCTTGGTGGAAGGTCGCAGCCGCGAACGGCGGCTTCTCTCCTGGCCGTGCGCCAGAAGAAGGGCGAGGCGCTCTGGGACTTCGTTAAGAGGTTCCGAACAGAGGCGCTTCGCATCTCGCGCCTGGACGTCCCTCTGGCAACCAGTGCCCTTATTCAGGGCACCCGCGACAGTTTTTTGCAGAGGACCCTTGGCATCCAGCAGCCCGCCACCCTTGCCGAGCTGCTCTCCATCGCACAGCGCCACGCCGCTTGCGAGGAGAGCCTAGCAGCGAGTAGGGCCGAGCAGGGGGAGCAGTCGGATAAGAAGCGGCCTTCCGACAACGGTTCTGACCGAGATCGGAAGAAGGGACGACGCAATGGTGATTCTCCACGCCGTCCGTGCCCCTTCACCAACTACACCCCCTCACTGTGGCACCCGAACAGATCCTGGCGGAGATCAGGAACGAAGCATTTGTTCGGTGGCCACAGAGGATGCGTTCCGACCCCCGGAAGCGTGATCAGAACAAGTACTGTCGCTTCCATCGCGACCACGGCCACGACACCTCCGACTGCCGCCAGCTTAAGGACGAAATCGAAGACCTTATCAAGCGCGGCTATCTTGGACGGTTCGTGCGCCGGAATGAAGAGCGCCCCAGACGCCGAGAGCGTACTCCCGAGCAGCCGATCAACAATGAGCCCAATGGGCAGGAGATCAACGTGATCGCGGGAGGCTTCAGCGCAGGCGGAGAAAGCACTCGAAGCCGACGCGACTACGCAAGGCGAGTGCATGTCGTAGATAGGCCCTCGGCACCTCGGCCGGCTCCATATCCCGCCAGTCCTACACGCGCACAGCCCGAGGAGGCTATAACCTTCTCGGACGAAGATCTTGTAGGTGTTACGACCCCACACACCGATGCGTTGGTCATTTCGGCCACCATCAACCACTGTAATGTGCGCCGGATTCTGGTGGATAATGGAAGCGCCCCCGATGTCTTGGCTTACGACTGTTTTGTCCTCATGGGCCTGAGAACCGATCAACTCACCCCTGTAAACTCGCCTTTGTTCGGCTTTTTGGGAGTTTCTGTAACGTCGCGTGCTTTTCGGATCCATGCGGATCGTGTGTGTTGTGGTTGTAGCGGCCATTGTGAGGCCAATGTGAGTCAGTTGTGTGGTATGTGTAATGTGCATGCGTGGCTTGAGCAGGTGTAGAGCAGGGTGGGTCCTGAAATGGAATAGGACCTGCTGCTGTTCTGTCTGAGTTGGCGGCCAGGGGTGGCCGTTTACTGGTAGGCGTCTAGATTAGTGGACGTTTACATAATGAGCTTAGCGGCAGTAGATGTGGACGTTTAGGCTGGCGGTTGATGTTGGCGACAAGGGGGTTGACGCCAGCCTGTCAGTTCAACAGGTTATAGGCTCACCCGAGGGCTGTTCTCTCAGCTCACTCTCTTCCCCTCTTGCCCCAGCTTCGCGCCCCAGAGTTTCTGAAGCTTCCAACAGGTTCCAAAAAGTAGTTGGACGATCGTAGAACGCGCGGCATCGCTGAATTACGCGAGGAAACGTCGCGACGTGGTGCAATTCGCGTGGGAGCTCGCGGAGGGCTCGGCGTGAACCGGGGAATTTCAGGAGATTCTAACGCGTTCTGAGGTAGGGGACGAACCCTGGTAGCTTCATAGAAACATTAAAACACATCATAACCACTTGAACCAGCATGATAATCCATGTTTGGATAGAGTTGCACCAAGCGGGATAATGGGTGGTTTGAGTAGTTTACTGTACGAATCATGTTATAACGGGTTGTGTTGGGTTCTAGCATGCTAAAGGAATCGCATTTGCATGTTTTTCAGTAGTTAGAACAGTTAGAAAACCCGCAGAGCGGATTAGGGTTTCTGCAGGGTTTATGGCCGGAGAACTTGGCGTCAACATCGCTTGCCGCCAAGATCCTCAGCCAGGAGGTTAACGGCCAGAACCCTTGCCATTTACTTCCTGTAAGCGGCAGTCGATGTGGCCGCCTACTTCTATTTGAGCAGAAATGACTAAGTACAATAATTATCGATAATGCATGTGTGTTGACGCATGAGGTGCACTGAGTGCACTTGGTTTACGTGTTTAGCATACAAGGTATGCTGTTAGTTGTTTACTTCGGTGACTGCGCGTTGTGTACGCGAGGCAGTTAGGTTCACGTGTAGTGGACCAGTGGTTACTTGTGGTTTACGTGAGGTTTCACGTGGTTTGTGTGTGACGTGCACGTGGTTCTGTGTACGTGGCGAGTAGTACGACGCCTACCGTGGTTACCTCTCCAGTTGGGTGCCCCAGGTTCTTTGTGAGCCAGGCTGTTAGCTCGGGGCTTTGTCCCGGTACTTGTGCTGTACCGTCGAGGTCTGTGTCGTCTGACCTGGACACCCTCACTCTTGTGTTAGAGTTGTACGTCCGGCTGAGGGAAAGACGACAGTGGGACAGTGACACTTGAGTTTGTTTTTAGTCACTTGTAGCGCGCTCGTAGTTGGGGGTACGGACACCAGTAGTCGACACTGGTCCCCAGCTAGTCCTTTTCCAGTGCCTCACTCTAGCGAGCCCAGGCCAGGGTCTCTGGAGGTGCCAGGCATGGGCCTGTGACCGTGTGGTCTGCAGGTTGTGGTGTTTAGTTGGTCTCCACAGTTGCTTGACCTTTTTACGTGGAGCGGCAGCTGGACCTTTCGTCCGTGGCTGCGAGACTGAGAGGTAGACCTGTGTTAGTTGTCCGAGTCAGTTTCTGGTGTCGCGAACCAGTTCACGTGGCTCGTGTTGGCTGTCTCTACTTTAGCTTGTACACCTGTACTGGTTTGCCGTTTAATTATTACTGTTGTTTCTCGTAGTCGGCAGACGGTGAGTACTTTTACAGCTTTACTTACCTGCTTAGCTGTTATATTAATTGTTGGTGCTGTTTACTATTCGTACTCGTGGTGTTTGTTTCGCTCGGTTTTGGGGGAGTTCCCTACTGAGCCAGTGACTAGAGAGGCTCACCCCTACCCCCACAGGTGAGAGCGAGGAGGACGTCTCTCGTCCGACGTCCAGTTCCGGCCGCGTCGTAGCGGTGCAGGGTCAGCACCTCCAGCAGAGTAGCTTCAGCAGTGTAGTTTTGTAGTTGTTTACTTTCTTCAGTTGTACCTCGGGGTATGCCCCAGGCTCTTGTACTCCTTTTTAGTTTTTGTGAAAATTTGGCTATGTAAACTTGTGAAATATATATGAAATGTGGTGTGTTCCTTTATGTTTACACGGACTGTGGTTTGGTATCCCTTGCGAGGCTTCGGCCCGTTCGCGGGAGGCGGACTCGGATCAAGTACGTTATCGGTTTAACGGGCTTGACCGAGGCGATCCGTCACAGTTGGTATCAGAGCAAGGTCCGTGTTAAATAAGGGAATTAAGAGGATACATAGCCTTATTTCGGTCTTTATACACTGCTGGTAGGGACCCTGGTTTTTGATCATTCATGGTTTTGATTTTTGTCTGGTGTTTTGTGTATGTAGAAAATTTCTGAAATGGCTGATAGGAGAGATTGGGGTGGTGGAGGAGATGATCCGGAGGAAAGCACCCAGCGTATGATAGAAAGGATTTGGGAGAGCCTCACGGATATTCGGGCAAGAATGGATCAGCAGGCGCCAGTACCACCGGTTGCAGTGCCACCTGGGGATGGAGAGGCTGTACCTGTTGCTCCAGTTCCGCCGAGAGTGGAGGTGCCTTTTGTAGCTCATGTGCCACCACCAGTGTTGTTAGCGGAAGAACCAGTGTTGCAGGTTGAAAAGTTTCTGAGATTGCAGCCACCTACTTATTCAGGAGGGCCGAATCCAGATACAGCTGAGCATTGGGTTCATGAAATTGAGAGAGTTTTTGCGACTATGAGGTGTCCGGCAGCGGATAGAGTGGTATTAGCTGCTTACCAGTTGAGAGGTTTTGCCTTGGAATGGTGGCGATTGAAGATGCAAACCACTTTTGCAGGCAGGACGGAAGAAGCTATCACTTGGCCGGAGTTTCTTGATGTATTTAATGATACATTCTTTCCGATCCAAGTGCAGCAAGTAAAAAGAGAGCAATTCCGAACTCTTCAGCAAGGTAACTCTTCAGTCTTAGAGTACCAGATGAGATTTATGGCACTTAGCCGTTATGCGCCATATGTGGTTTCAGATAATAATATGATGGTTGAGTACTTTATCAGAGGTTTGAGAGTGGAATTGCAGGATGCGATAGTACCTCTCATGTGTAAGACAGTGGAAGAAGCAGCGCAGAGGGCAGCTACTTTGGAGAGGTCTATCCGGACTCGCCAGGCAGGTGAGTCAGGTTCAGGTAGTTTTCGGCTACCGCAGCAAACAGTAGGTGCAAGCAAGGGCAAGGCACCAGCAGGACCTTCTTCATATGGTTTCGGGAAATGGGGCCAGAAATTAAAGCAAGCATTTAAAGGCAAAGGAAGAGGATGGGGAGGTCGTCAGCAGTTACAGCAGGGCCGTGGTAGGCCTGAGGTGGAGGAGTCGCAGTAGAGTACTGCCAGGCAGCCTATTGTTCCTCCAGGGTATAGATGTTATAATTGCAATCAGCCGGGACATTTGATCCGCAATTGTCCGTATGCAAGAGAGTATGGGTATGGCAGAGGTGTGCAGCAGCAGCAGCAGCCTCAGCAGTTCCAGCAGCCACAGGCAGGTCGTGGCAGAGGAGTACCGCAGCAGCGAGGGAGAGGCCGGGTTATGGCTATCACCCGAGCCCAGGCAGAGGCGTCAAATATGATAGAAGGTATTTTACCTCTTTATGAATATTCAGCAAGAGTCTTATTTGATTCGGGTGCCTCTCATTCTTTTATTTCCGAAGAATTTCTGGATTGCATAGCTCATCCTTTAGAAGAGAAGTCTTGTGAGTTAGTGGTGGAGGTTCCTTCAGGTGAGTTTTACTCACTTCGAGCTATATAGATGAAGCTCCTGTTATGATTGAAGGGAACCAGATGCCGGGTCGGTTGTATGCCCTGCAGCTGTCAGATTATGATATCATTCTGGGTATGGATTGGCTTGAAATGTATGGAGCAATGTTAGATTGCAGAAAGAAAATGATCAGATTTTGTCATCCTAATGGTGCAGTGTTTGAATATCAAGGTATGCCTTTTTATACCTCCAAGTTTCTAATTTCTGCAATTAAAGCTAGAAAGTTGATAAATGATGGGTGTGTGGCTTATTTAGCCTCGGTAAGTTTGGTAGAGGCCAGTCAGCCAATGGAAGCAGTTCCCGTGGTTAGGGAATTTGCTGATGTTTTTCCGGAAGATTGCCTGGTTTAGCTCCACACAGAGAGGTGGACTTTTCTATTGAGTTGCTGCCAGGTACCATGCCGATTTCTAAAGCCCCATATCGGATGCACCAGCAGAACTTAAAGAATTGAAAAAGCAATTAGAAGAATTGTTGCAGAAGGGTTTTATTAGACCGAGTCATTCCCCGTGGGGAGCGCCGGTTTTATTTGTGAAAAAGAAAGATGGAAGTTTTCGGATGTGCATTGATTATAGAAAATTGAATGATGTGACCATTAAGAATAAGTACCCGTTGCCGAGGATAGATGATTTATTTGATCATTGCAATCAGCAAAGGTGTTTTCTAAGATTGATTTGAGGTCCGGGTACCATCAGTTGAGAATCAAAGAGGAGGATATAGATAAGACAGCGTTCAGAACCAGATATGGTCACTATGAGTTTGTGGTAATGCCTTTTGGGTTGACTAATGCTCCTGCAGGTTTTATGGATCTGATGAATAGAATTTTTCATCCATATTTAGATCAATTTATTGTGGTCTTTATTGATGATATTCTAATTTATTCAGCATCTGAAGAGGAGCATGCAGCTCATTTGAGGTTTACCTTGCAGTTGTTAAGAGATAACCAGCTGTTTGCTAAATTCAGTAAGTGTGAATTCTGGTTAAAGGAAATTCAGTTTTTGGGTCATGTTATTTCAGCCAAAGGAGTAGCAGTAGACCCAAGTAAAGTGGAAGCTGTGTCTAGGTGGGAAGTGCCTAAGACAATAACCGAGATTAGAAGTTTTCTGGGGTTGGCAGGTTATTATAGGCGCTTTATTCAAGATTTTTCTAAGATTGCAGCACCTATGACTAGATTGACCAGAAAGGGTGTGCCTTTTGTGTGGTCCGGTGAATGTCAGAGAAGTTTCATGGAATTGAAGAAAAGACTCACATCAGCACCTATATTGACATTGCCGGCAGGAAGTGGTGGTTTTGTGCTGTATACTGATGCTTCAAGAAGAGGTCTTGGTGCAGTGCTTATGCAACATGGTAAAGTGATAGCGTATGCATCCAGGCAATTGAAGCCAGCAGAGGAAAATTACCCCACTCATGATTTAGAATTGGCAGCAGTTGTGTTTGCTTTGAAAATGTGGAGGCATTATCTGTATGGTGAGAGATTTGAAATTTTCACAGATCATAAAAGCTTGAAGTATATCTTCTCGCAGAAAGATTTGAATCTTCGCCAGTGCAGATGGGTTGAATATTTGAAGGATTATGATTTTAGTTTGGCTTACCATCCGGGTAAGGCCAATGTTGTAGCTGATGCCTTGAGCAGAAAGGCATATATGAATTTGATGATGATTAAAGAATGGAAGTTGTATGAAGAAGTAGCGGAGAATTCCTTGTATGTGCCCAACAGTCAGCGACGGGCAATTCTAGCTGCTAGTGCAGTAGAGCCATCTTTGTATTGGCAGATCATTGAAGCTCAGAGAGCAGATGCAGGTTTACCTGAAATTGTAAAAATGGAAGGAGTTTCTATTGATGATAATTGTGTGGTCAGGCTTAGGGGCATGTTGTTTGTTCCTGCAGAGAGAGAGGTGAAGCAGCGAGTTCTGGAAGAGGCTCATAAATCTAGGTACACTATTCATCCGGGTAGTACTAAAATGTACCATGATTTAAGAAAGCATTTTTGGTGGCCTCATATGAAGAAAGAAATAGCAGAATTTGTGGCAAGATGTTCTATCTGTCAGCAGATTAAAGCAGAGCATCAGAAGCCTGGAGGTCTATTGCAACCGTTGCCTATTCCACAGTGGAAATGGGATGATATCGCAATGGACTTTGTGGCAGGTTTACCAAGGTCGAGTTCAGGGCATAATGGAATATGGGTGTTTGTTGACAGATTGACTAAGTGTGCAGATTAGTGGCAGTGAGTATGTCTTGGACAGTGGACAGGTTGGCAAATATTTATGTTGAAAGAATTGTTCCACTGCATGGTATTCCGAAGACTATTGTATCTGATAGAGATCCAAGATTTACTTCTGGTTTTTGGAGAAGTCTGCAGAAAGTAATTGGTTCTGAATTGAGATATAGCTCCGCTTATCATCCCCAGACAGATGGTCAGACAGAGAGGACTATTCAGACAATTGAAGATATGTTGCGGGCTTGTTGTTTAGTTTGGGGAGGTAGTTGGGAGCATCATTTGGGAATGGTTGAGTTTGCCTACAATAATAGTTATCATACCAGTCTTGGGATGGCACCGTATGAAGCTTTATATGGAAGACCATGTAGAACCCCATTGAACTGGCATGAAGTGGGAGAAAGGCAATTAGTGGGTCCTGAATTGATTCAGCAAACCACTGAAATAGTGAAGCTTATTAAAGAAAAATTGCATGCAGTTCAAAGTAGGCAGAAAAGTTATGCAGATGTGTGGAGGAGACCACTTCAGTTTGAGGTGGGAGATTTTGTTTTTCTGAGAGTTTCCCCGAGTAAAGGTATTATGAGATTTGGTAAATCTGGGAAGTTGAGTCCAAGGTATGTGGGACCTTTCCAGGTAATTGAAAGAATTGGGGAAGCAGCTTATAGGCTGGATTTGCCCGCTGATTTTGCAGATGTGCATGATTTTTTCCATGTCTCCATGTTGAGAAAATGTATTGAAGATCCAGCTCAAATAATTAGATATCAAGGTGGTGACCTGAGGCCGGACATGACTATGCCAGAGTATCCGGTACAGATCACAGATCGAAAGATAAAGAAGCTGAGGAATAAAGAAATTGAGCTAGTTAAAGTGAGATGGGAAAATAGGTTGGGTGGTGAGGATACCTGGGAGTTGGCCGCGGAAATGGCTAAAGGTATCCCTATCTGTTTGAATAAGCTTGTGTATTTTCTTTTTAGATGATAGTACTTGTAAAGGTGTGTATGTATGAGTTGTTTAACTTTGAATTGTGTTATGAATTTCGAGGTTGAAATTTTCTTTTTAGATGATAGTAATGTAACGTCGCGTGCTTTTCGGATCCATGCGGATCGTGTGTGTTGTGGTTGTAGCGGCCATTGTGAGGCCAATGTGAGTCAGTTGTGTGGTATGTGTAATGTGCATGCGTGGCTTGAGCAGGTGTAGAGCAGGGTGGGTCCTGAAATGGAATAGGACCTGCTGCTGTTCTGTCTGAGTTGGCGGCCAGGGGTGGCCGTTTACTGGTAGGCGTCCAGATTAGTGGACGTTTACATAATGAGCTTAGCGGCAGTAGATGTGGACGTTTAGGCTGGCGGTTGATGTTGGCGACAAGGGGGTTGACGCCAACCTGTCAGTTCAACAGGTTATAGGCTCACCCGAGGGCTGTTCTCTCAGCTCACTCTCTTCCCCTCTTGCCCCAGCTTCGCGCCCCAGAGTTTCTGAAGCTTCCAACAGGTTCCGAAAAGTAGTTGGACGATCGTAGAACGCGCGGCATCGCTGAATTACGCGAGGAAACGTCGCGGCGTGGTGCAATTCGCGTGGGAGCTCGCGGAGGGCTCGGCGTGAACCGGGGAATTTCAGGAGATTCTAACGCGTTCTGAGGTAGGGGACGAACCCTGGTAGCTCATAGAAACATTAAAACACATCATAACCACTTGAACCAGCATGATAATCCATGTTTGGATAGAGTTGCACCAAGCAGGATAATGGGTGGTTTGAGTAGTTTACTGTACGAATCATGTTATAACGGGTTGTGTTGGGTTCTAGCATGCTAAAGGAATCGCATTTGCATGTTTTTCAGTAGTTAGAACAGTTAGAAAACCCGCAGAGCCGGATTAGGGTTTCTGCAGGGTTTATGGCCGGAGAACTTGGCGTCAACATCGCTTGCCGCCAAGATCCTCAGCCAGGAGGTTAACGGCCAGAACCCTTGCCGTTTACTTCCTGTAAGCGGCAGTCGATGTGGCCGCCTACTTCTATTTGAGCAGAAATGACTAAGTACAATAATTATCGATAATGCATGTGTGTTGACGCATGAGGTGCACTGAGTGCACTTGGTTTACGTGTTTAGCATACAAGGTATGATGTTAGTTGTTTACTTCGGTGACTGCGCGTTGTGTACGCGAGGCAGTTAGGTTCACGTGTAGTGGACCAGTGGTTACTTGTGGTTTACGTGAGGTTTTACGTGGTTTGTGTGTGACGTGCACGTGGTTCTGTGTACGTGGCGAGTAGTACGACGCCTACCGTGGTTACCTCTCCAGCTGGGTGCCCCAGGTTCTTTGTGAGCCAGGTTGTTAGCTCGGGGCTTTGTCCCGGTACTTGTGCTGTACCGTCGAGGTCTGTGTCGTCTGACCTGGACACCCTCACTCTTGTGTTAAAGTTGTACGTCCGGTTGAGGGAAAGACGACAGTGGGACAGTGACACTTGAGTTTGTTTTTAGTCACTTGTAGCGTGCTCGTAGTTGGGGGTACGGACACCAGTAATCGACACTGGTCCCCAGCTAGTCCTTTTCCA
Source organism: Colocasia esculenta (assembly GCA_014218235.1). Taxonomy (NCBI): domain Eukaryota; kingdom Viridiplantae; phylum Streptophyta; class Magnoliopsida; order Alismatales; family Araceae; genus Colocasia; species Colocasia esculenta. The sequence goes on from CM024766.1 coordinate 64,165,366, forward strand.
GTGCCTCACTCTAGCGAGCCCAGGCCAGGGTCTCTGGAGGTGCCAGGCATGGTCCTGTGACCGTGTGGTCTGCAGGTTGTGGTGTTTAGTTGGTCTCCACAGGTTCTTGACCTTTTTATGTGGAGCGGCAGCTGGACCTTTCGTCCATGGCTGCGAGACTGAGAGGTAGACCTGTGTTAGTTGTCCGAGTCAGTTTCTGGTGTCGCGAACCAGTTCACGTGGCTCGTGTTGGCTATCTCTACTTTAGCTTGTACACCTGTACTGGTTTGCCGTTTAATTATTACTGTTGTTTCTCGTAGTCGGCAGACGGTGAGTACTTTTACAGCTTTACTTACCTGCTTAGCTATTATATTAATTGTTGGTGCTGTTTACTATTCGTACTCGTGGTGTTTGTTTCGCTCGGTTTTGGGGGAATTCCCTACTGAGCCAGTGACTAGAGAGGCTCACCCCTACCCCCACAGGTGAGAGCGAGGAGGACGTCTCTCGTCCGACGTCCAGTTCCGGACCGCGTCGTAGCGGTGCAGGGTCAGCACCTCCAGCAGAGTAGCTTCAGCAATGTAGTTTTGTAGTTGTTTACTTTCTTCAGTTGTACCTCGGGGTATGCCCCAGGCTCTTGTACTCCTTTTTAGTTTTTGTGAAAATTTGGCTATGTAAACTTGTGAAATATATATGAAATGTGGTGTGTTCCTTTATGTTTACACGGACTGTGGTTTGGTATCCCTTGCGAGGCTTCGGCCCGTTCGCGGGAGGCAGACTCGGATCAAGTACGTTATCGGTTTAACGGGCTTGACCGAGGCGATCCGTCACAGTTTCGGTCCAGCCCATAGGAAGAGTTCGCCTCCCGATTACCTTAGGGACGGCTCCAAGGGTCGTGACCAAGATTGTTGACTTCTTGGTCATCAACAATATGCCTGGATACAATGCCATCCTCAGTAGAGGTCTGATCGGGCGCATCAAAGCAATACCTTCGTCACTCCATCAGAAGATGAAGTTCCCTACTCCGAGCGGAGTTGGCGAAGTGCTCGGGTGTCAGCGCGAGTCCCGTTGTTGCTATGTCCTCTCCTTAAGGGACAAGCAACCACTCGCTGATCCAGCCCCTCCAACGTCCGATCAGCCTTCCACCAGCCGAGGAATGCCTGCTGAAGATTTAATCCTTGTCCAGGTAGACGATGACCCCGAACACGTCCTATACATTGGCGCCTTGTTGACAGAGGCCGAGCAGCAGCGCTACACAGCCTTCCTGCTGGCCAATTTGGACGTGTTCGCCTGGTCTGATGATGAGCTTCCGGGTATTCCCCCGGAGGTAATGGTGCATCGCCTCCGTCTGGATCCCCGGATCCCACTAGTTCAGCAAAGGAGGCGACCTGTGAACCGAGAATGGCAGACCGTGATTCAGGATCACGTAGTCAAAAGCCGAACTGTTGGGCTCCTCCGAGAAGCCCAATACCCAAGATGGATCTCCAATGTGGTCCTCGTACGCAAGGCCAACGGTAAATGGCGTGTGTGCGTTGATTACAAGGATCTCAATAAAGCAACGCCCAAGGACAACTTCCCTCTGCCGCGCATTGATCAACTGGTAGATGCTACTTCCGGTCACGAGCTCCTCAGCTTTTTGGACGCCTACTCTGGTTACCACCAGATCAGTATGCATCCCCCGGATCAAGACGCCACGAAGTTCGTCACAGACCTAGGCTTGTACTGTTTTACCAGAATGCCTTTCGGCCTAAAGAACGCGGGCGCAACTTACCAGCGGCTGGTCAACAAGATGTTCGAGCAGCAGATCGGGCGCAACATGGAGGTCTATGTTGATGACATGCTGGTCAAGACGCTTCCGAGCATTGACCACATTTCCGACCTCCAGGAAACTTTCGCAACCCTGCGAAAGTACAATATGAAACTCAACCCTGCCAAGTGCGCGTTTGGTGTTCGTTCGGGCAAGTTCCTCGGTTTCCTTGTGTCAAACAGATGAATAGAAGCAAACCCGGAGAAAATCCAAGCCGTGCTTGAGATGAGCAGTCCAAAGACAGTGCGCGACGTCCAACGCCTGACAGGGCGTCTTGCGGCACTGAACCGGTTCATGTCCCGAGCAGCAGAAAGAAGTTTTAACTTCTTCAAGTTGCTCCGAGGCCCTAAAAGCACCTCGAAGCAAGGGGGGCAAGTACAGTGGACTGATGAATGCGAGGCTGCCTTCACCGAGCTGAAGGCATATTTGGCAGCCCCTCCTGTTCTCTCAAAGCCTGTGCTCGGGGAACCTTTGTTCGTGTATCTCTCGGTTACCGAACACTCCATCAGCGCAGTCTTGATTAGAGAAGAAGGAGCGGCGCAGCATCCGGTGTATTATATCAGCAGGGTCCTCCAAGAAGCTGAAAGGAGATACCCCCGAGCAGAAAAGCTCGCCCTTGCTCTCGTCACGGCTGCCCGGAAGCTTAGGCCCTATTTTCAGGCCCATTCCGTCACGGTTCTAACCGATCAGCCGCTGAAATCCATCCTTCAGTGGTCGGAGGCTTCCGGCAGGCTTGTTAAGTGGGCGATAGAGCTTGGTGAGTTTGACATCAGCTTCCGGCCGAGGACGGTGGTCAAGGCGCAGGCATTAGCAGACTTCGTTGCGGAATGTACTCTCCCGGCCGAGCAGGATCCTCCGTTGGCGGATGAACCCCCATGGGAGCTCTACGTTGACGGGTCCTCTTGCGTTACAGGGAGTGGATCTGGCTTGGTCCTCACCTCTCCGGAGGGGTTAGAGTTCCAATATGCCCTCTGTTTCCGCTTTCCAGCCTCCAACAACGTGGCTGAGTACGAAGCTTTGCTGTCTGGTATCCGCATGGCTAGGCACCTTGGAGCCATTCGGCTTAGGGTATTTAGTGACTCCCAACTGGTTGCCAGCCAGGTAAGCGGGCAGTTCGGAGCAAGGGAACCCCGCATGGCTCAATACCTTCAACAGGTCAAGAGCCAAGCAGAGGGCCTCCTACACTTCGAAGTCATACACGTCCCACGGGAGCAGAATGTGCGAGCCGATGCACTTGCTAAGTTGTCGTCCTCAGGTGACATCGCCCCTTCCCGCTCCGTGTTTATTGAAGAGCTCGCCTTACCGAGCACGGAGGTAGATGTTGCAGCCATAGAAACGGACCCACCAACTCCGAGTTGGGTGGACCCTCTCTTGGCGTACTTACTCCGGGGAGAGCTTCCGCCCAGAATCAGGATGCGTTCTCAGCATTTCACCCTCGTAGAAGGTAAGCTGTACCGACGGTCCCTTTCAAGACCTCTTCTGCATTGTCTCAACCCTGAGGAGGCCCTTGCGGCCACAGAAGAAGTCCACGAGGGGCTGTGCGGAAGCCACCTGGGGGGCAGAACGCTAGCACGCAGCATTATCCGAGCAGGGTTCTGGTGGCCTTCTCTTCAGAAGGATTGCATGTCCTTCGTCAGGAAATGTCCAGAATGCCAAAAGTTCGGAGAGCTCATCAAGCAGCCTGCCGAACAACTTCACAGCCTGTTCGAGCCGCGCCCTTTCGCCAGATGGGGCATTGATATCTTGGGTCCTTTCCCAGAGGCCCAAGGGCGGAAGAAGTTTCTGTTTGTGGCCATCGATTACTTCACCAAGTGGATCGAGGCCGAACCTGTTGCCACGATCACCGAACAAGCCGCGTGGAAGTTCTTCTGGAAGAACCTCCTCTGCAGGTTTGGCGTTCCAAGAGTGATCACCTCCGACAATGGGAAACAATTCGACAGCACCTTCTTCAAACAGAAATGTGCCGAGTTCGGAATCTACAACCACTTCACTTCCGTGGCACATCCCCAGGCTAACGGTTTGGTGGAAAACGCCAACCGAACACTGCTGCATGAGATCCGCACAAGAGTAGAGGCTGCAGGTGGATCGTGGATTGACGAGCTCCCTAACGTTCTTTGGTGTCACCGAACGACTGCTCGGGTAGCTACAGGGAAAACACCTTTCCATTTGGCCTACGGCTCAGAAGCTGTTGTACCTCTGGAAGTAGCCCTTCCCACCATCCGAACAACCCACTTCGATGAAGCCGCCAACAACCGTGCTCTTCGGGAAAACTTGAACATGCTTGGCGAGCGACAAAACGACGCCAGCATTTGCCTCGTTTCTTATCAGCAACGACTCATGCAGTATTATAATGCGCGAGTCAAGGAAAGGTAGTTCAATGTGGGAGATTTGGTTTTGCGCCGCTGTTCGGCTTCGGATCCCCGAAGAGCAGTCGGCAAACTTGCCATTAAATGGGAAGGACCTTATCAGGTCACCCACGTCCTTGGGAAAGGCTCATATAAGCTAACTACCCCTAGTGGCGAAGCCATACCCAGGACTTGGCATGTATCTAACCTCAAGGCTTACCATTTGTAAAAGCCTTCGTTCGGCATCCCACTTCTCTTCTCCCTGTTCCTATGGTTCTCAATGATCTGCGCTGTGCATACAATGCTTATAAAACCCGCAGACCTCCAACCGAGCAGGATCAATGACGAAAGGGAGAAGATAGAAAAAGAGACGCCATAGTCAAAACATAGAAAAGAAAATTTTCATTTACTAATCCTTCTTTTTACAAGTATGGCTGCAAAAAGGGAAATACAAGAAGAACATGGAGCAAGGGGATTAAGGAGCTTGTTCGGAAGGATCGACATCTTCACCCGAAGAGGGCATCCGCCCAGACTGGAATTGTGCGAAGCGCACACCATCTAAACGAGCGTCATGAGTGCGACGCCGGCATTCCCGAACAGCAGCCTCAAAGGCTTTTCGGGCCCGTTCAACCCAGGAAAGCCGCTCTCCGAGATCCTTCCCAGCATTAAGACCCACCCTGTAGCAGCGGGCCCCATACTGCTCCAAGTCTTCCTTGTATTCCGGCCCGGCCTTGTACTCAGCAACAGCACGGGCCCCCGCATCTACTACCACCTTGGCCAGGGCGTCTTTTTCGGCCCGCGCCAAGGTAGCCTCCAGCTTCGAAGCCTGGAGGGCAGCTTTGAGGTTCTTTACCTCCTCCTCCAGTTCTACCTCGCGAGCCTTATATCTCGCTGACAGGTCCTCGCAGAAAGCCGCCTGCGCCTCAAAAATATATTTCTGCTTCTGACCCTGAGCAGCTAGAGCCTTGAGGATGCCCAACGACTTGGACATTCCATCCGCAAGCGCCTCCAGATCAACATCACTCATGCCTTCATCCTCTAGGCCCTCCGGGTGGTAACCTTCCACTGGTCTCTCTGGAGTCTGCTCAGAAGGAAGGTCTAGGCACCTTGCCAGCTGGTCAAGTTGGGAAGCAGTAGGGCTCGCAGGCAGCTCCCTTGGCGCGTTCTCCATACGACGAAGGGTCGCCTCCAACACTGCCACAGAAGGGTCTTCAGGAAGCTTCTTGAGCAGCGCTTCACTGAGGGGTCTTCGGTCGTCATCAGACTCTTCAGCCCGATCACCGCCCCCAACACCCGTAGCCTCCCCCCCATCACCTTCAACTACCTTGGAGGTTGCATTTATATTAGCAACCACCTTGGTGGGGGGCATGGGGGGCAGGATTCCCCCAGTGGTAGCAGCAATCTCCTCGGACGCCCCCGTTGTCGCGGCCGCTTTTTCAGTGGCCCTTGCAGCAGGAACCACTTCCTGTCCCTCAAACGGAGTTGCGCTTGGCGCTGGAGCCACCACGCTGCTTGCTACCACCCCAGCAGGGGCGGAAACCTCCGTCGCATCAGCGTCCTCCTCCCTCCGAACAGGAGACACCGTAACTTCTCTACTCCTCCTGGAAGAAGCCCCCGCAGTGTTGCTGGTAGCACCGTGCTCGGCACCACCAATGTTGGAAGCATCAGAGGGCTCCCTATCCTTCGAGCAGGTGGATCCCCTGGCCTCTTCTCCGGCAGGGCTCTCGGACCCGTCGCTCACGATGACGGGCCCCAGCTCGGTCGCCATCTTCTGCACGACCTCTGAGCGCGCCACGGAGGCCACCCGCGGCACTCCCTGATCTGCCGATTCCACGGCCTCACTTTTTCTGCGCAGCAGCAACTGCGCCTCTTCCGCTTCCTCCTCAGTCCCCTCCTCGTCATGTGGAGGGGTAGCTTGGACCGTCTTCTTCCTCTTCCGAGCGCGGAGTTGTTCTGCCTCCTCTGCGCTATCGTCGAACAAAACTGGCCTCCTTTTTATGGAAGCGGAAGAACGACTCGCCCCGTCGCCCTTCTCCGGTGGAGTCCAAGCTCCAGCCGAAACCACCTCCTTGGTGGCCTTCTTCTTCAGGTGAATCCTTCCGGGCCCCTTTTCAGGGGCCCGTGTCTTGGCTGGACGCTCCTCAGTAGGCAAAGGAGCAACGAGCGCCGTTGTTACTGCGGTGCCGACCCTCACGGCAGAGGGAACCCGAACAACGGCAGCAACGTTGTCGCCCTCATACACCATATGCGCCAAAACAGGGATCTGCTCGGCAAAATCTTCATTCTCCTCCTGATCCCTTCCGGCCTCTAGCTCTGCGACAGCTGCACATAAAGAAAAGAAGAAGAGGAAGAGTTAGAGTGAGGTCACCAAACCAACGAGTAAATAACCAAGAGTTCGTATACTTACTCCACGGTTTGCTCAGGCCGTACTTGACGAGCAAGAACTCGGTCACATAGCCTTCTCCATTCCGAACACCTGCTCGGAGAAGACTGTCCGATGCCCTCGCCTCGTCCTGGATCAGCTTCGGAAAGCTGTCCTTCCGTGCCGAGCGGATAACAGTGGGGAATCCCCACTCGGCACCACCCCGGTGGCGCACAAAAAATAGCCTGTCCATCCAACCCTTGTTGTTGGAATATTTGTTGGACAGCCCGATGTGCATCCTGTCTGTTCGGTGCTTTGCATAGTAGATATCTTCTCCTGACGCCCGAGAAACAGACAGCTTGAAGTGAGCCCGGAAAACATCCGCCGAACCCCGGATCTCTTTCATCTTGCAGATGACGCCGAAGATGCAGATGTACCTCCATGTGTTGGGCGTCAGTTGTATTGGCGAAACGCCCCAACAGTTCAGGAGCGCCTTCGCCACTTCCGGCAGCGGTAGCCGGAAGCCCGCCTCTAGGTGATCTACAGAGAGGAGGAGGCAACCTGGTTTGTTCACCAGGAACGACTCCCCTTCTTTCGCGTCGACAATCTCGTACTCGTCACCGATCCTGAAGCGCTCACGGAGTCCGCTGTAATGGCGGTACCGTGGTCTGCTGGACGCTGCGATGGTCACCCCACTTGCTCCGGCGACGGCCTTTCCTCTGCTCGCCATCACTGGAAGAGTCGCGGGAAGCGGCAGAAGCAAGAGGAGACGAAGGAGAAGGTGGAAAGCTGGGAAGGCAAGAAAACTCGAAGGCTGGAATGCTGGAAGGTTTTTCGTAGGCGTGACTCCCGCCTTCGCCTCCTCCCCTCCTTATAAGGAAAGGGGAGGGAGCCAAATTCGAGGCAGGCCCTAAAACGCCGCTCCTTCCAGTTTCGAAAATTTCCCCTCGGGTACAGCGTCGGCGGCCGTTCGAACGCAACGATGATGCTCCTGGCTTGACACGGATTTGCACCCATCATGATGGGTTAGCCGTTTGACAGGACTCCAAGCGGCGGCACCACGCAACGGGCCATCGCATTAAATGCGGAAGCGACGCCCTCGAAGCGCTCGTCTCACCGAGCCACTCGAGAGCGTGGGGGGCAAGTGTGGTGGCCAAATCTGGTCACCTAAGCCCATGATGGCCCATTACGACCCTCTCGTGTCCTGTCAACAAACATGACACCATTTCAAAGGGCCACGTCCTCATCAGGGCGGTTCGAAGACTTCCAAGGTATGACCCCCGTGATCAGACGTCGTCAAGCTCCACAGCAGCATATTCTCGATCAGGTCATCTATCCTTCCATACCGAACAACTATGGACGCTACTGATCAGCACGTTCCATTACCACGCGAGTCACCTGCTCGGTGATCTTGTCCGGAGGTTGCCGAACAGCTCTCCGTATCCTCGCGACGGTCATAACCGCCCCAGGCCACGCGCCCCATCATCAAGAGGCGCGTTAACTGCCTGGCATCTCAACAGACACCTGGGCGCATAACTCCTTCCGTTATGCGCACCCATGTAGGCGCCTTTTCAGGCACGATCTACCAACATTACGCACGATTGCCTCCGTACCTACGCCTATAAAGGTACAGGTACAGGACCATGCACTAGTACGTTCTCTCTCACGCGAACACACTCTCACACTCCGAAACCCCCTGCCTTGCAAGCCTCGGACTGACTTAGGCATCAGAGGGTTTCCCGCTCTTCACCGGGCCCCCTGATCCAGTTCTGGTTTTGCAGGCTCTCGTCCACACCGGCCTTCGTTTCCCCATCTTCTCTAGTGGAGGCCCGTTTGGCTCCGGCCCAAACAGGATTATACCACCACACCATCTTTATTAAAATATTGCTAAAAATGATATTCATAAATTTGAAGTGTCGCCGTCACCCTAATTTGGAGTAACTCTCAATCCATTGAACCATGATGAACCCATGGAAAAAAAGAGATCATATTTACTTTTTAGTCAACATCCCATGTCAAAGAAATGAACCATTTATCTTTGGGTTAAACACTTATGACAGTAAGTAAGGGTATTACTGTTAGAAATTACTAAACACCTGGGAGTAAGAAAACTTTAAGAGCAATAATTTGTTTCTCATAGAATCCATGAATGATATTTTTGACAATATTTTCATAAAGATGGCATATTTAACATTTTGCTTTTATGAATTATTTGAATATAAAAAAAACCCTTCTGTTAATTCGGAATCTCTGATAAGTTGTTCTGTCGTACAAATATCGATCTCAAATTTACTAAAGCCAGTGACCTAGTTTGTTCCACGCCTTTCCTTCCTTCCACCTACCCTTTGGCTAAGCAACTACCAACCGCAGAAGCTTGGTGATCACGACGTTTGGATTCTATTTTTTACGAGAAATGTTTATTGCTAGGCACATTTTGCAATACAATTGCTGTAGAGTGTTTGAAAAATAATTATATTGGTTGGAAGTTTGACAACACTTTTCTCTCTCAATTGATAGAATTATTTGTCAAACAACCTATATCAATTTTATTGTTAGACTTGTCTTACAATAAATATTTCTTATTTTCTATTGTTCAAAGAGTCAAGGGTGACTTCGATCTTCAAAATCTTGACTAGATAACCTCACATCCTGTCATGTTATCATCTATGAAAAATATTAGATACCTCGCGACGATTATTTAGGGCTATCAATTTGCTAGACCGGTCCGATAGGCTCATAGACTTGGCTCGACATTGGGTTGGACCGCCATACTTGTTTAAACCTGTGGACTTTTGGGTGGGTTTAAAAGTACAGTATGTTGAAAATTTGAGTTAGGCTCGTGTCTTTCTATTCGGCCCACGCAAGTCAGATAAGCCCGCAATATTAAGATTTCGGTTGACGAACCCCAAATTGATCGACTTATATTAAGTTTTGGTCGATTGAATCTCTAATTGATTGACTAATATTAAGTTTTCGATTAATAGAACTCTAAATTGGTCGACTGGTATTAAGTATTTGGTCGACCAATGCTCTTATATTTTTGACAACATTAATAATTTTTAATAAATCTTTATCAAATTTTTCGAGCCTAGTCGAACTAAGTTAGACTCTATAATTTAGTGGATTAGTTGAGCTCGGCCCAGCCCAATTTGATACTAGTTCGACTTCGGCAGAGCTTGGCCCTAAAAAAGATAGTGTCAAGTTTAGGTCGGGCCCAACTAGACCCGACCTAGGCCCGATCTATTAACAACCCTACGGATGTTACATGGTGGCTCTACAGTAGTAGAGATATCACGTCAAGATGTGATGTAACAATAACAATGACGATAAGGCATAGGATGTGACGTGGCACTTTTATTACATGCGTGGTGCCACGGTAGATGTGCAGTATTTTTGGGAATTTTCTCATCATATATTCACTGTGTTAAAGGTGACTTCCATCTTTATGTTATAATGTGGCCCAATTAATTAAACGCTCCATCGTACATCAGGAGGCAGGGGTTCAATACCCAAAATTGACAGGATTTAAGGAGATTTTATCAAGATTTGTATATATTCAGGATTTAGGTGCTGATCTTGGGTACTCTGTATAAGTTTAAAGACTAGATCAACTGACTTTGCACAGAAAAAAAATGTATTCCCCCTACCAAGTAGTAGTGTTTCAGTGATTTTGATGTTGTCATAGTCATAATAGGCGAAAGATTCTGTTGAAAATGTAGAATATAAGATGTTGGAAGTTCATAAGGAAACTTAAATATCCAGTGCAGGTTATAGGCCACAGAACTCAGAAGCTCAGGAATAAAGAGATTGAATTAGTGAAAGTCAGATGGGAAAACAGACAAGGTGGAGAAGATACATGGGAATTAGCAGAAGAAATGATGAAAGCGTTTCCATACTTGTTTGAGTAAGTTTTAATTCTTTTAGGTGATAGTGTTATATAGATTGAATTAAAAAGTTTTCGGTGTTCAATTTTTTTTTTAAATTTTGAGGACGAAATTTTCTTTTGGGTGATAGTAATGTGACGTTCCGGCCGTTCGGATCATCTTCCTGTGTGTATGGAGGCCAGTGTGTGGCCAATGACGTGTGTAGCAGGTGTTTTCCGTAGGTGGTGAGGCTCTGTGGGCCGGAGATTTGGGCTCAAAGTGCTCACTGATTCACTGTCTGTGAACGCGACAGTGAAGGGCGTCGCGTTTTGAACGCGACATCCCGGGGCGTTGCGTTCATGAAACCGCTGTTTTTGGTCTTCGTCTGCATGTGCGCCACGTGTTGCGCGGTGAGCTTGCTGACGTTGACTTATTGAAGGCGACGAGCTGGTGCGTCGCGTTAAGGTCGCGACACAATGTGGCGTCGCGTTCTTAACTGTGAAGTGTTTTTATTAAACCCTGGCAGAACAGAGCTCACAGGAGCTCTGCTCGGCCAGGGGGTTATGCTGGAGGATTTCTGAGCGATTCGACTTGTTGGAGCTTGGTTTGACGTGTTCTCGCCGCGAGGACGCTGCGTGGAGCGGGGGAAACGTCGTGTGGGCTCCGTACTTCGCCTACTTTGTGAAGGTAGGGAGATTTCCCGTGTTTGATCCGTGGATTGCTCGTGTGTTGTGAATGATGTGTTTCTAGCTCTCTAAACAGTAGATACCATGTGTAGGAACACATTAAAGCATGCAAATGGAATGGAAACCATAGATTATAGGGGTTTTGGGGGTGATCCTGATGATGGATTCCGATTAGCGTTTGCGCCTGTGAAGGCGACAAACCTGGGCGTCGCGACAATGTCGCGACAGAACGATACGCCACGTTCTTGTTTCTTAAAGGCGACATATCGAGCTGTCGCGTTCTGAAGGCGACACTAAACCCCGTCGCGATCACAGCCGAGGCTTGTTCTATGCATGGGTATACTAGTGTGATAGTATCGGATTATCGTATGTGTATTGTGTGATAATGGTAAGAGGTGCATTGGCACTCTCAACGCTCGGGGAGCGTGTGGTGTGTGTGGTTGGCGTGGTGTTCACGTGGTTTGCGTGGAGGTTTCACGTGGCTTGTGCGTTGTGCACGTGGTTTTTGTGTACGTGGCGTGTAGTTTGACACCTACCGTGGATACCTCTTCAGTTGGGAGCCCCCAGATTTTGTGTGAGCCAGGCACGTGTGTGCTCGGGGCTTGTCCCGGTACCGAGTACCGTCGAGGTTTTGTCGTCTTCCTGGACACCCTCACTCTTGTGCTGAGTAGTACGTCTGGCTGAGGGAAAGACGGCAGTGGGACGACGACTAGAGAGAGTTTGTTGTGTTGTCGCTTGTAGCGCGCTCGTAGTTGGGGGAGATGGACACCAGTAGACATACTGGGCCCCAGCTAGTCCTGTTTTCTAGTGCCTCACTTTAGGGAGCTCGGGCCAGAGTCCCTAAAGGTGCCAGGCATGGGCCTGCGGGGTGTGTGACCTGCAGGTTGTGGTGGTTTAGTTGGACTCCACAGTTCTTTATACTAGTTTAGTGGAGCGGCAGCTAGACCTTCCGTCCGTGCCTGCAAGACTGAGAGGTAGTCCTGTGTTGTTTGTCCGGGTCAGTAGCTGGTGTCGCGAGCCAGTCCACGTGGCCCGAGTGAGGCATTTTCCTATTGTAGCTCGTACACTTGTTTGGATTTTCTGTTCATTTATCATTATTGGTTTCTGTTAAGCGGCAAATGGTAAGTGGTATTTACAACTTCATATTCTGCAACATAGTTTTATGAATTGTTAGTGTAATCTCCTGCTTTAATACTTGTGCTGGTTTGCTTGGTTTCTAGGGAGTTTCCCTACTGAGTCAGTGACCTGAGAGGCTCACCCCCTACTCTTTCAGATGAGGGAGAGCAGGAGACCTCACACCCATCGTCTAGTTCTGAGCCGCATCGTAGCAGAGGGTCTGCACCACCGGCAGTGTAATTTACTTTTTTGTTGTACACTTCGGGGTATGCCCCAGGTTGTTGTTGTAGTTTGGTTACAGTTGTGCTATGGCTTTGTACATTTATAATAAATATTTGTGAGATTGGCAAATCTTATATATATTTGAGCTGGTTCCTTTATATTCCTACGGACTAGTAGTTTGATATCCCTTGCGAGGCTTCGGCCCGGTCGCGGGAGACAGACTCGTGTTAGGCACGTTATTGGGTTAACGGGTCTGAACAACGAGGGCCGTCACAGTTGGTATCAGAGCAAGGTTCGTATGGATATAAAGAAATTGGAAATTGCATAGCCACGTCTCTATTGTAACCCACTGCAGGTAGTGACCTTGGTTTTGTATTAATTTATCGTATGTTGTGTCGATGAAATGATGTTTGTGCAGAGTTAGGAATGGAAGAAAGGAGAGACTGGGGAGGTGGAGGAGAGGGGTCAGGAGAGGACCCTACGCAGAGAATGATAGAGAGAATTTGGGAAAGTCTGACAGATATAAGGATGAGATTAGACCAGCAGCCACCGGTGCAGCCAGCGACAGCAGTACCACCACTTCTAGAGGAGGCAGTGCCAGTAGCCCCAGTTCCACCACCATCCGGAGTAGAGGTACCTTCTGTAGTACCTATACACCCGGCAGTTCGTACCTATACACCCGGCAGTTCCAGCGAGGTCAGCTATCGGAGAGGAGACTACAGTACTTGTGGAGCGGTTTTTGAGGTTGCAGCCCCCTACATACTCAGGAGGCCCCAACCCGGATACAACAGAGCATTGGATACAGGAGATTGAGAGGGTATTTGCGATAATGAGGTGTCCCCAGGAAGATAGAGTGATTCTTGCAGCATACCAGCTATGAGGATTTGCGCAAGAATGGTGACAGCTAAAGATGCATACAGTTTTTACAGACAGAACGGAGGACACTATCACATGGTCAGAATTTTTGTCAGTTTTTAATGATTCTTTCTTCCCAATACAGATCCAGCAGATGAAGAGAGAGCAGTTCAGGACACTCCAGCAAGGGAATCTCTCGGTGCTTGAATATCAGATGAGGTTCATGGCCTTGAGTAGGTACGCCCCCTATGTGGTAACTGACAATACCATGATGGTGGAGTACTTCATCCGAGGTCTGAGGGCAAAATTACAGGATGCGGTGATTCCACTAATGTGTAGAACAGTGGAAGAGGCAGCACAGCGAGCAGCAATACTTGATAGGACTGTTAGGGCCAGGCAGGGGCAGTCTCGAACAGGTGGTTTAGGCTCAGGCAGCTTTCGGCATCCACAGCCGTCAGGAGGAATCAGTAAGGGGAATGTAACACCCCGGCCCCCTTGGGCCCTTGGCCCCGTCCTCTGGGTCGCGGCAGGGCGACTGTCGCGACGTGGTTCCGATCGCGTCGATGTCTGGTTCTGCTTGGGATTGCGACAGGGGGTATGTCGCCTTCTTGAAGACGACATACCCACTGTCGCCTTCTGGTTTGATGGATGAAGACATGGGGTATGTCGCCTTCTTGAAGGCGACATGGCCTATGTCGCCTTCCCATCGCGTCGCCCCAGACACCGTCTGACAGACATGACGAGCGTCCTTTGTGTCAGTACGGCTCTGGCGGTGTCGGGTGAACACGACAAGATGGCTGTCGCCTTCACTTTTTCGAATTCCGCGATTTGACCATTGTCAGTGGGTTGCGACGGGGGTGTGTCGCCTTCTGGTTCCCGTGGCGACATGGGGTATGTCGCCTTCTCAGGACCGCGGGCTAAAGCCCGGGCGCCCGGGCCCCTTCCCCCTCTCTCGCGCCTCTCCTTCCCCCTCTTTCTCTCGCCCTCTCAGAGCTTCCGACGGTTTTGGGGTGCCTCCCCCGTGTTGAGGCGGCCGTGCTGAAGAGGGTGACGCTCCGTTCGTGCATGGGTCGTGTTCGTGCCGTGCGGTGCGAGGAGGAAACGGCCAAACCTACGAGAAGGCCCCAACGGGTGCGTTCTTCGCATGGAGGTAGGGACATCCGACTCCTTCGCCCTAAGCATGATCCCTTCCCCCTCTTAACTGTGGTGTTTTTGTAGTTCGAGGTTTGGGAGTGTGAGAACTCCATGCTCGTGTGAGTGAGGTTTCCTTCGAGCGTAGGATCCATGCTTTTGGGGGATTCGAGGGTGGTTTGTGTGTTGAATGGCTTCCTAGCATGATAAGCATGCTCCCCTCCCCCGCCGTGTGTTGTTTCCCCCGTTTCAGGGAGGTTCCCGGAGAGAGGATCTCCGGAACCCCCCTCTGCCTTGAAGGCGACAATGCCCGTGTCGCGATCCGCCTGGTAAGGCGACACGCAGGGTGTCGTGACCAGGGTAGCGACAGGGTCTACGTCGCCTTGAGAAGGCGACGCATAGGGCGTCGCGACCTTGGTCGCGACAGCCTATGTGTCGCCACCTCTGTCCTGAGACAGGTTCTCATTTCCGCCATTCTGCTTCGCTTGTACTGTACCTGTGGCACCTGTGCTAGTTCCCTAGTACGGTCTCACACTAGTCGTTCGCCCGGTGCACGGCACTTGAGGGCTTGTCCCGTACGAGAGGTTGTTACCGTTACCTGGGACCCCCGTCCTCGGGAGCCTGTTGAGGGAGTACTCCGGGCTACGAGTGTGCTCGAGTTGGCAGCCGCTTAGGCGGACTCTGGAGCTGAGGGGAAAACGGTGGTTAGGACAGTGGCGTGTGAGTCGCTTGCAGAGCTCTCGTGGTTGGTCTGGGACGCCGAGGACAGTTTGGAGTTCTACCCGGCGCAGGCCAGCTAGTCCTGTTTCTCACTGCCTCGCTCCTTGCGGCCCCGGAACTGCTTGGGGAGGTTAGGCGTGGGACCGTAGTCCGGCCAGACTACGGCGGTTACTGTTGTTGTACTTGTGTCCTACCTCGCTCTGACGAGACGCGAGGGCCAGGACCTAGGTCGAGGATAAGACGTCTGTGGAGGCACCTGACCGTCTGACTAGTGGTGTTGTTCCTGTAGCTAGTGTTCCTTGTCCAGATGGAGCTCCCTCCGTCTGTGTTTTACTAGCCGTGTGGTGGTCACGACGAGCAGTCGTACGGAGTTTCCGACCGAGAGTACTTTCCGTACCATGTTAGCTTTAGCTTCGCTTCAGCAGTTCCTTTTGTAGGTAGAAAGATATCAACTGCCGTATTTCCTTTATTAATAGTTGTATATGTTCCTCTGCCTGTTTAGAGCCAGTAGGAGATTGGTAGTCCCTACTGAGCTTCTGTTGTGAAGCTCATCCCTCTGTTTTCCATGTGAGTCTTCCCAGCAGCGGCAGGGCGTGCGTCGGGCGGAGGAGACGGGGCGGTAGTCTTGGTCCCCGTAGCTAGCAGTGGTTTCCCCCTCTCAATGTACGTCACCCTCGGGGTATGCCCCTAAGGGACTTGTCTCTCCCCTTTCCTTACTTGTACTAGTGAGCGTGCGTTGGGACTGTACTTAGAGCGGTACGCAGCGGTCTCACCTTACTTTCCTATTTCCGCTTGTACGCTTCTAGCTTAGTAGTTGACGTTTACCTCCGTTACATATCCTGTCAGACGCGTGTTATAGCCCTTCCGGGTCCCCCTGGTCCGTGGGCGACGACCGCGAAAATTGGGTCCTCGGCGTGGGTTAAGGGTCGGGTTCTCGGGTCGTTACAATTGGTATCAGAGCTTGGTCTGACAGGACTTGTAGTAGATCTAAACTACAACAGTAAGTCCCAACAATAGTACAAGTACACTGCTAGCCGCCCCGAGTGGTATTTGTAACCTTTGTCAGTTGTGTTGCCGTGTAGGTGATGGCTCTGCGTAGGTGCAGTCAGGCTAGGCAGCTGGTTGAGCAGCAGGATGAGTCCGACATGCCCGCTCAGGGGCAGGTTCGGGAGGAGGTGTCCGTGGAGGAGTCAGTGGCACAGCCTCAGGGTGCACAGGTAGCAGCAGCAGAGGCAGCGGCAGCAGGTGGGCAGCAGCAGCAGGAGTACCACCCTCATCCTCAGCAGAATGCAGACTGGTTTCCCATGGCCGAGCAGTTCTTCAGAGCTATGTACCAGGGAGCGTACCAGCCCGGGCAGGCAGCAGCAGGTGTTCAGCTTTCGGTACCTCCGTTAGCGGTGCCGGAGCAGCAGGTAGAGCCAGAGGTGGAGCAGCCAGAGCGTCAGCAGCGGTCGGGCACTGGGAGTACCCGGGCCGGGCGGCGAAGGACGGCGGTTACGGAGGACAGGACCGCTCTCCTCGAGAGGTTCCTGCGCCTTCGGCCACCGATGTTCCACGGTGAGTATGATCCAGATAAGGTAGAGAGCTGGACCCATGAGTTGGAGCGCATCTTCGAGACTATGGAGTGCGGTGAGGAGGACCAGGTTCGTTTGGCAGTATACCAGCTCAAGGGAGCAGCCCATGAGTGGTGGAGAGTTCAGAGGCAGACTCACTTCCAGGGGCAGCGGTTGGACCAGATCTCTTGGCAGCAGTTTTCAGAGGTCTTCCACGGCGAGTACTTCCCCGACTACGCTCGACGTGAGAGACGGGACCAGTTCCACGAGTTGGTGCAGGGCGACCTCACAGTTTCTCAGTACCACCAGAGGTTTGTCCGGTTGTTGAGGCATGTGCCTCATGTAGCAGGCAGTGACCAGGCTTGTGTAGAGAGGTTTATAGTAGGGCTGAGACTAGACCTGAGGTGGGGTGTGACGGCACACATGTGTACCACCTTGGGAGAGGCCGTGGCGAAGGCCACCGCCCTGGATAGGGAGGCTTGGCAGCCTCAGCAGCAGCAGCAGGGAGGAGCCTCTTCCAGGTCCTCGCCGTACCAACGTCCAGTAGGCAGCCGCGGTAGTGCGACTTCCTCTTCCTCAGGCTCGGGCAGTTCCGGTAGCTCTGGAATTTGCTCGCAGTTCAGGAAGTTGTCTACTCGCGGGGGTGGGCGGAGCCGTCAGCAGAGGCGTCAGTCCAGGTTTGCAGAGCAGTCAGTATAGCAGGGTGCTGAGCAGGGCAGTCAGGAGCCAGTGTGCTACACTTGTGGCTTGCCAGGCCACTTTAGGAGGGATTGCCCTAGGGGGCAAGCTCCGCAGCAGTAGCAGCCAGTACAGTACGCGCAGCAGCCACCTCAGTACCAGTACCCTCCCCAGCAGCAGACACCGCGTCAGCAGCAGAGAGGGCAGTACCAGCAGCAGGTCCAACAATTCCCGCAGCCGCAGCAGTACCAGTCGTACCAGCAGCAGCAGCAGTTTCCTCAGCACCAGCAGCCGCCGCAGCAGCAGCCCCAGCAGGCGCCGCAGCGTGGTCGTGGTCGCGTGATGGCACTCACCCGGGAGCAGGCAGAGGCATCGAACCTGGTGATAGGTACTCTACCTATCCTTGGCAGAGCTTCTCGTGTTTTGGTTGATCCCGGTGCTTCCTTGTGTTTTGCTTCCGAAGAGTTTTACGAGTCTCTTGCTTGTCACACACCCGAGAGGCAGTGTGACGTATTGGTCGATCTTCCGTCCGGTGACTGCATGCGTTCCTTCGGTTACCTGGAACGTGTGACAGTTGAGGTTGAGGGTCACCAATTTCTGGCCAGGTTGTACGCGCCGCAGCTTTGCGACTTCGACGTCATCCTGGGCATGGACTGGTTGGAGGCTCACTCAGCCGTGGTTGATTGTCAGAGGAAGACCGTTCGGTTCGAGATACCTGGAGCACCTGTTCTCTACTTTCGAGGTATCCGGTCTACCCGTCGGCCGTTCATTTCTTTCTGTAAGGCTCGTCGTTTGATCCGTGATGGCTGCGTTGCTTACCTTGCTTCGGTTTGTTCCTTGGAGCCTAGCGGGTCTTCAGTTTTTGATGTGCCAGTTGTTTCTGAGTTTTCTGACGTGTTTTCGGAGGATCTACCTGGGTTGCCGCCTGAGCGAGAGGTAGAGTTCTCCATCGAGCTTTTGCCTGGTACGATGCCTTTGTCCAAGGCACCTTACTGGATGGCCCCGGCGGAGCTGCGTGAGTTGAAGCGCCAGCTGCAAGAGTTGCTTGAGTTGGGCTTCATTCGTTCGAGCCGTTCGCCGTGGGGCGCACCTGTTTTGTTCGTGAGAAAGAAGGATGGTAGTCTTCATTTGTGCATCGATTATCGGCAGTTGAACCAGGTCACTGTGAAGAACAGGTACCTGTTGCCGAGAATTGATGATTTGTTTGATCAGTTGCAATCGGCCCGAGTTTTCTCGAAGATCGACTTGAGATCCGGCTACTACCAGCTGCGGATCAGAGAGTCGGATGTTGGTTTGACGGCTTTCCGTTCTAGGTACGGTCACTTTGAGTTCGTCGTGATGCCGTTTGGGCTGACGAACGCACCTGCAGCATTCATGGATCTGATGCATAGGGTGTTCAGTGAGTACCTAGACCGCTTTGTTGTTGTTTTTGTTGATGATATTCTAGTCTACTCGGCTTCTGAAGAGGAGCACGAGGAGCACCTGAGGATCGTGCTAGAGACCCTGCGGAGTCACCGTCTTTACGCCAAGTTCGATAAGTGCGAATTTTGGCTGAGCGAGGTGCACTTCCTCGGGCACGTGATCTCGGGTTCTGGTGTGGCGGTAGATCCGGCCAAGGTTGAGGCAGTGTTGTCTTGGGAGCAGCCCACATCAGTTGCAGAGGTCCACAATTTTCTGGGTCTGGCAGGTTACTATCGGAGGTTCATTCAGGATTTCGCCAAGATTGCAGCACCGTTGACTCGGTTGACGAGGCAGAACACCAGGTTTGTTTGGTCAGAGGACTGTGAGCAGAGTTTCTTGGAGCTGAAGACGAGGTTGACTTCGGCGCCAGTGTTGGTCTTGTCGTCGGGCACCGGTGGGTTCGTGGTTTACACCGATGCGTCGAGGTCAGGTTTGGGTGTCGTGCTGATGCAGCATGGTGGGGTCGTTGCCTATGCTTCTCGGCAGCTCAAGAAGCATGAGGAGAACTATCCCACCCACGACTTGGAGCTGGCAGCAGTGGTATACGCTCTCAAGTTGTGGAGGCACTACCTGTATGGCGAGGCTTTTCAGATCTTCACCGATCACCAGAGTTTGCAGTACATCTTCACCCAGAGGGATCTGAACTCAAGGCAGTGCAGGTGGATGGAGTATTTGAAGGACTACGACCTAACCCTTTCCTATCATCTAGGAAGGGCTAACGTTGTAGCCGATGCGTTGAGTAGGCGCGTGCGCTTGAGTTCGCTGATGGTCAGAGAGTGGAGACTGTTTGAGGAGCTGTCTTAGGGGTTGTTTGTTCCGTCGAGGACCAGAGATCGTGCCGTGGCTTCCAGTTTGTCAGTTCGATCGTCACTGTTCAGGCAGGTGTTGCAGGCGCAACGAGCAGATGCAGAGTTAGCAGACATTTTGCAGATGCCGGACGTTGAGCTCAGCGAGGACAGTGAGGTCAGGTTTAGAGGTCGTTTGTACGTTCCAGAGGAGGTACGTCAGGCAGTGTTGTCAGAGGCTCACAGATCGAGGTATGTCGTTCATCCTGGCTCCACCAAGATGTACCATTGTTTGAGGAGGTTCTTCTGGTGGCCGGGGATGAAGAGGGGAGTGGCGGAGTTCGTCGCTCGGTGCCTTACCTGTCAACAAGTGAAGGCTGAGTACCAGCGTCCTGGTGGTGAGCTGCAGCCGTTGCCCATTCCTGAGTGGAAGTGGGACGACATCACCATGGACTTCGTGGTTGGCTTACCCCGCACCCCGCAGAGGCATGACGGTATTTGGGTGATCGTGGACCGTTTGACCAAGGCAGCGCACTTCCTTCCGATCAGAATGTCGTGGTCAGTGGACAGGTTGGCCAGATTGTACGTGGATAGAGTTGTTTCGTTGCACGGGATCCCAGTTTCAGTCGTTTCAGACAGAGATCCGAGGTTCACGTCAGGGTTTTGGCACAATCTTCAGAGAGCACTGGGTACAGAGTTGAGGTTCAGCACAGCATACCACCCGCAGACAGACGGTCAGTCAGAGCGGACCATATGGACACTGGAGGATATGCTGAGAGCGTGCTGTTTAGAGTGGAGCGGCACTTGGGAGTCTCACCTTCCGATGGTAGAGTTCGCGTATAACAACAGTTATCACTCGAGCATCGGAATGGCGCCATACGAGGCCTTGTATGGTCGCCCGTGCAGGACTCCGCTTCACTGGTTCGAGGTTGGTGAGAGGCAGCTTTTGGGGCCAGAGTTAGTGCAGCAGTGTGCAGAGACAGTCAGTTTGGTCAGGCAGAGGCTTCGGGCAGCACAGAGCAGGCAGAAGAGTTATGCGGATGTCCGCAGGAGACCGCTAGAGTTCAACGTCGGTGACCTGGTCTTCCTGCGGGTCTCGCCGACCAAAGGGGTCATGAGATTTGGTAAGAGGGGAAAGCTCAGTCCCAGATATATTGGGCCCTTCCCCATTTCTGAGAGGGTCGGCGAGGTGGCGTACAGGCTGAGTCTTCCGGCAGAGCTAGCAGGTGTGCACATCGTTTTCCACGTTTCGCAGCTCAGGAGGTACGTTGCAGACTCTTCGCACGTGTTGGACTACTCGCAGCTAGAGGTAGCGCCAGATTTGTCAGTGCCAGAGTACCCAGTTAGTGTTGTCGACTGCAGAGTTCAGCAGTTGCGCAGGAAGCAGATTCCGCTGGTTAAGGTCGTTTGGCAGAACCATGTCGGTGGCGAGGCCACCTGGGAGCACGAGGATGAGATGCAGGAGCAGTTTCCTTACTTGTTTGATTGATCGGTATGTGGTGATCTCCCCTTTTGTCGTCTTCCAGGTTGAGACCGAGTTGTTTTCATTTCGAGGACGAAATGTCTTAAGGAGGGAGGGTTGTAACACCCCGGCCCCCTTGGGCCCTTGGCCCCGTCCTCTGGGTCGCGGCAGGGCGACTGTCGCGACGTGGTTCCGATCGCGTCGATGTCTGGTTCTGCTTGGGTTTGCGACAGGGGGTATGTCGCCTTCTTGAAGACGACATACCCACTGTTGCCTTCTGGTTTGATGGATGGCGACATGGGGTATGTCACCTTCTTGAAGGCGACATGGCCTATGTCGCCTTCCCATCGCGTCGCCCCAGACGCCGTCTGATAGACGTGACGGGCGTCCTTTGTGTTAGTACGGCTCTGGCGGTGTTGGGTGAACGCGACAAGATGGCTGTCGCCTTCACTTTTTCGAATTCTGAGATTTGACCGTTGTCAGTTGGTTGCGACGGGGGGGTGTGTCGCCTTCTGGTTCCCGTGGCGACATGGGGTATGTCGCCTTCTCAGGACCGCGGGCTAAAGCCCGGGCGCCCGGACCCCTTCCCCCTCTCTCGCGCCTCTCCTTCCCCCTCTTTCTCTCGCCCTCTCAGAGCTTCCGACGGTTTTGGGGTGCCTCCCCCGTGTTGAGGCGGCCGTGCAGAGGAGGGTGATGCTCCGTTCGTGCAGGGGTCGTGTTCGTGCCGTGCGGTGCGAGGAGGAGACGGCCAAACCTATGAGAAGGCCCCAACGGGTGCGTTCTTCGCATGGAGGTAGGGACATCCGACTCCTTCGCCCTAAGCATGATCCCTTCCCCCTCTTGACTATGGTGTTTTTGTAGTTCAGGGTTTGGGAGTGTGAGAACTCCAAGCTCGTGTGAGTGAGGTTTCCTTCGAGCGTAGGATCCATGCTTTTGGGGGATTCAAGGGTGGTTTGTGTGTTGAATGGCTTCCTAGCATGATAAGCATGCTCCCCTCCCCCGCCGTGTGTTGTTTCCCCCGTTTCGGGGAGGTTCCCGGAGAGAGGATCTCCGGAACCCCCCTCTGCCTTGAAGGCGACAATGCCCGTGTCGCGATCCGCCTGGTAAGGCGACACACAGGGTGTCGCGACCAGGGTCGCGACAGGGTCTACGTCGCCTTGAGAAGGCGACGCATAGGGCGTCGCGACCTTGGTTGCGACAGCCTATGTGTCGCCACCTCTGTCCTGAGACAGGTTCTCGTTTCCGCCATTCCGCTTCGCTTGTACTGTACCCGTGGCACCTGTGCTAGTTCCCTAGTACGGTCTCACACTAGTCGTTCGCCCGGTGCGTGGCACTTGAGGGCTTGTCCCGTGTGAGAGGTTGTTACCGTTACCTGGGACCCCCATCCTCGGGAGCCTGTTGAGGGAGTACTCCGAGCTACGAGTGTGCTCGAGTTGGCAGCCGCTTAGGTGGACTCTGGAGCTGAGGGGAAAACGGTGGTTAGGACAGTGGCGTGTGAGTCGCTTGCAGAGCTCTCGTGGCTGGTCTGGGACGCCGAGGACAGTTTGGAGTTCTACCCGGCGCAGGCCAGCTAGCCCTGTTTCTCACTGCCTCGCTCCTTGCGGCCCCGGAACTACTTGGGGAGGTAGGCGTGGGACCGTAGTCTGGCCAGACTACGGCGGTTACTGTTGTTGTACTTGTGTCCTACCTCGCTCTGACGAGACGCGAGGGCCAGGACCTAGGTCGAGGATAAGACGTCTGTGGAGGCACCTGACCGTCTGACTAGTGGTGTTGTTCCCGTAGATAGTGTTCCTTGTCCAGACGGAGCTCCCTCCGTCTGTGTTTTGCTAGCCGTGTGGTGGTCACGACGAGCAGTCGTACGGAGTTTTCGACCGAGAGTACTTTCCATACCGTGTTAGCTTTAGCTTCGCTTCCGCACTTCCTTTTGTAGGTAGAAAGATATCAACTGCCGTATTTCCTTTATTAATAGTTGTATATGTTCCTCTGCCTGTTTAGAGCCAGTAGGAGATTGGTAGTCCCTACTGAGCTTCTGTTGTGAAGCTCATCCCTCTGTTTTCCATGTGAGTCTTCCCAGCAGCGGCAGGGCGTGCGTCGGGCGGAGGAGACGGGGCGGTAGTCTTGGTCCCCGTAGCTAGAAGTGGTTTCCCCCTCTTAGTGTAAGTCACCCTCGGGGTATGCCCCTAAGGGACTTGTCTCTCCCCTTTCCTTACTTGTACTAGTGTGCGTGCGTTGGGACTGTACTTAGAGCGGTACGCAGCGGTCTCGCCTTACTTTCCTGTTTCCGCTTGTACGCTTCTAGCTTAGCAGTTGACGTTTACCTCCGTTACATATCCTGTCAGACGCGTGTTATAGCCCTTCCGGGTCCCCCTGGTCCGTGGGCGACGACCGCGAAAATCGGGTCCTCGGCGTGGGCCGAGGGTCGGGTTCTCGGGTCGTTACAGGGAAAGTACCTTCCGGAGCTTCTTCGTCATCTGGAATAGCAAAGTGCGGCAAGCAGATCAAGAAATTCTTCCAAGGAGGCCGTGGAAGAGGCAGGCAGTAGGGCTTTCAGTAGGGAGGTTTCCAGCAGGGTCGTGGCTATAGACCACCGGTTCGAGAGGAATCTCAGCAAAGTACGGCAGGGCAGCCTACGGCATACCCAACTTTCAGATGTTATAATTGTGGGCAGCTAGGACATTTAGTGAGGAACTATCTGTATCCTCAAGAGCAGACTTATGGTAGAGGGACCCAGCAGCAGCAGCCCTTTCAGCGGTCAGCAGAGTAGGGCAGAGGTGTACCGTACCAGAGAGGAGGACGGGGCCGAGTGATGGCAAGCACTCGAGCTCAAGCGGAGGCATCCAATCTCATTGAAGGTATATTACCTTTCTTTGATTTTACTGCTGATGACCAAACTGTCCCCATAATAAATATTTCATTTATTTATATATTAATTTTGATGATTAACAAAATAGCACTAATGGATTACTTGAGCCTTGAGAACAGGAAATAAAAGAAAATGAAAGTTCAAGACAATCAGGTAAGTCTCATCACACATTTCTGTTCAAGTCTCTGAATCGACTTCTTTGATAAGCAGAACGATTTCCTCTTTGACCGGAAAACTCAAAACAAATCGATATCGCAACGACTCTTTAAGACATCGCAACGATTTCTTTAGAACTCGCAACGACTCTCTAGCCATAACGATTTCTTTAGACCTCGTAACGACTTCTTTAGAACTCGCAACGACTCTCTAGCCGTAACGATTTCTTTAGACCTCGTAACGATTTCTTTAGAACTCGCAACGACTCTCTAGTCATAACGATTTGTTTAGATCTCGTAACGATTTCTTCAGAGTTCATAACGATTTCTTTAGAGTTCATAACGATTTCTTTACAGTTCATAACGCCTTGCTTTGTGTAACGATTTCGTGTAACGATTTCTTTGTAACTCGTAACAACTTGATAGTCATAACGATTTCTTGTAACGATTTCTTTGTAACTCGTAACAACTTGATAGTCATAACGATTTCGTGTAACGATTTCTTTGTAACTCGTAACAACTTGATAGTCATAACGATTTCTTGTAACGATTTCTTTGTAACCCGTAACAACTTGATAGTCATAACGATTTCGTGTAACGATTTCTTTGTAACTCGTAACAACTTGATAGTCATAACGATTTCGTGTAACGATTTCTTTGTAACTCGTAACAACTTGATAGTCATAACGATTTCTTGTAACGATTTCTTTGTAACTCGTAACAACTTGATAGTCATAACGATTTCTTGTAACGATTTCTTTAGAACTCGCAACGACTTGCTTGTTGTAACGACTTCATAAGTTATCACAACGATTTCTTTATAGTTCATAACGACTTGCTATAATTCGTAACGATTTCATAAGTTATGAAGTTAGCAAGATTGTTTTTATCGAATTTCTCGATGTATCAGTATAATGCTTTTAATAGCGTTGAAAAGTCAAAGTCATATCTTGTCCGTTGACTGCTATGCATTAAATGCTCTCTGATCGTATCTCCCATGCATGTAGACAATATCTTCCATTTCTATGCTACTCTGTCTACGTACTTTTTTAGACAGAAATGAGCTTTGCTATATACTGCAATATCTGTTCCATCTCAACTAATAATCGACAGCAGTCTTAGCTGTCCTCTATTTATTGATGATATGCTTACAGATATCTGACAAGACTCATCTGGACAACGTTGGACACAAGATACAAAGTTCTATGACACCTCTTTGGCGTGTACAAAAGGATAAAAGACTGACGATCAGAAGCTTCCTTAGTAATCAGTCTAACGTTCACCAGGATAAGAGACAACGGACACATCAACGTTCGAATTTGAATCAGTAGTTTAAATAGAAGACTCAAGACGGAGAACAAAAAAAAAAGATACCGAAAAAGCAACAGCACTTGCAATTTTGAAGCAGAAAGAAATCCATCTCTTCGAGTCTTTAGAACATAAAAGAAGAGCGAAGCTTCCACTCCAACCTAGTTCTTAGCTCTTAGCTCTCTGTGCTCAAAAAGAGTTTTCTTATTTGTGAGAGCTTGTGTAGTCCTTGGAGAGAAAAACCTTGTTAAATCTCTTTCTCTCTCGGGGCTTGGTAGCTTCAGTGTGTAGCTGGTCAAGCTAGAGTCTGAAGCCTGTTTCCACACCCCTTTTCTTCTTTGGTTGTGTTCCCTTCTGGACGAAGGAAGACCTGGTGGTATCCAGGGTGGTTGTTTTTCCCTTCAGGTTGAAGGAAGACCAGTTGAGGCTGGGTGTAAGGATCCTTGAGGGGGATTGTACCCTTGGTAGTGAAATCCTGAGATATTGCTCAGGGACTGGACGTAGGTCTCCTGTGGAGAGGAGTTCCGAACCAGGATAAAAGTCCTTGTGTCTTGTGGATGTGTTTTTGTGTGATCGTTGTCTTATTTACTCTACCTCTAACCTTGTTATTAAGTTGTGCAATCTTTTCAGTAAACAGATTTTAATCAGAGATCGAAGTTTTTAATAACCCATTCACCCCCCCTCTGGGCTAGTTAGCTGGGCAACAAGTGGTATCAGAGCCCGTCTCTTCGACAAAGAAGAAGATCCAACGATCTGAAGAGCAAAGATCAATGGCAGCCCAAAGCAACTTCGAAGGTCAGTCAGTCAACAGGCCTCCCTTGTTCGATGGAGAAGACTACACCTACTGGAAGACTAGAATGGAATATTTTCTACAAGGTCATGATTACACAATCTGGTCCATTGTAGAAGAAGGTGATCTTTTGGTCACAAACGCTAAGGCTCAGTGGACAGATGATGATAGGAAAAGAATATCCTTAAACTGCAAAGCCAAGAGCATATTATGCTGTGCCCTAAGCAAGAAAGAATTCAATAGAGTCTCAGCCTGCAAATCCGCAATGGAGATGTGGGAAAAGCTCAGAATTACCTATGAAGGGACAGACAAGGTAAAGGAAACAAGAATAGATATTCTAGTAGCTCAATATGAAAGATTCCAGATGCAGACAGGTGAATCAATAACTCAGATGTTCAGCAGATTCACAGACATAACAAATGGATTAGCTGGTTTGGGAAAGGTTTATGATGTACCAGATATGGTTAGAAAAGTCCTCAAATCTCTACCATCTTCATGGACTCCAAAGGTAATAGCCATTGAAGAAGCCAATGACTTAAAATTAATGTCATTGGAAAAGCTAATAGGATCTCTCATGGCTCACGAGATAAACATGGAGAGATTAGGAGAATCCTCCAGCAGAAGGAAACAATCAAATGCTCTCAAAGCGAGTGAAGACAATTCAGAAGAATCTTTGGATAATAGTGAGAGTAGTAAAGACAGTGATGATGAAGAAGCCATGTTGTCTCGAAGACTTCAAAGGATTCTAGCAAAGAAAAAGAAGTATCAGTCTGGAAGAAAAGTTTTTAAGAAAAACAAAGACTTTAGAAAACCAGAAGTAAAGGATCAAAAGAAAAGAGAAGTGATCTGCTATGAATGCAAGAAGCCTGGACACATCAAGGCAGATTGTCCCATGATCAAAAAGAGCGATCACAAGAAGAAAGACAACTTCAGAAGATTTAAGAAGTACAAAAAGAAAGCAATGGCAGCTGCTTGGGAAAACAGCAGTGACTCAGATAGTGAGTCAAGCTCGAGCAGTGAAGGAGAAGAAGCAAACTTGGCCCTTATGACCAACACCGAAGATAAGGTAACTTCTGACTCTTCTTTTGATTCATGCAATGATTCAGATTCTGATAATTTAGAAAATGCTTTTAATGAACTTTATGAAAAATATAAAGAAGTATGCAAATTACTTAAAACTAGTAAGAAAAATATAATCTGTTTAGAAAATACAAACTCAGACCTAAGAACAGAAAATGAAGAACTTGAGAAACAAATTACTGAACATAAAAGAAGGAATGAATTATTATGTGAAGATTTAAAAGAGAAAAATAAGAAAATAAATCATTTAGAAAAACAAGAAGACTTAGGTGAACTTAAAATAGAAATAGAAAGACTAAATAAAGAAAATGATAATCTATCAAGTACACTAGAAAAATTCACCAATGGTAAAAACTCTTTAATATTTAAAGGTGCTAGGAGATCGGGTAAAAAGAAAAATGGATTAGGATACACACCCCCAGACAATGAAGAAACCATAATATACCCTAAAACATATCCAACACCAAAATTTGTACCCGAACAAGATATAGCATACAAAGCTGATTTCAAATATACAGAAAAAGTGACTAAGTTATCCTGCTGCAGTCACTGCAACAAGTTAGGACATATTAAAATTACATGCCCAACAAGACATAAAAAATGGATATTAAAAGGTAAAGTTGATGATACTAACCAATCAGGACCCAAAAGAACTTGGGTACCTAAAGCTTGATGTTCTCATTTCAGGTTAACCCTCGAGCATCCAAATGGTATTTGGATAGTGGGTGCTCAAGGCATATGTCAGGCAACAAGAAGATATTTGTTGATCTTCAATCTGAAGAAGGTACAGTCACATATGGAGATAATGGAAAAGGAGTTGTAATAGGAAGTGGATCCGTGAATATCAAAGGAAAATCAGTAATTGAAGATGTTATGCTGGTCAAAGGGTTAAAGCACAATCTCATCAGCATCAGCCAGTTGTGTGACAAAGGCCATCAAATTCAGTTTCAAGAATCAAAATGCAGTATCTTAAAGGATGGTGCAGTCATATTTGAAGCCTACAGAGAGAGAAATTTGTATGTTCTATATCTCGAGGAACTCAAGGATCAAGATGTGTGTTTAGCAGCTAGTAAAGATCAATCAACTGAGTTGTGGCACAGAAGATTGGGCCACTGTAGCTTGGATGGGTTGAACAAGCTCAGAAAGAGAAAACTAGTTGAAGGACTGCCAAAGGTAAATTTCAGATTGGATAGCATTTGCAGACCTTGTGCAAGAGGAAAGCACACCGAGAGCTCCTTCAAATCAAAGACTGTAGTAACCACCTCAAAGCCCTTAGAACTACTTCACATGGATTTATTTGGGCCAATGAGGACTACCAGTTTAGGAGGAAAGAATTTTGGATTTGTAATAGTCGATGATTATTCAAGATTCACTTGGGTATCCTTTCTAGAGCACAAAGATGACACATTTGAAAATTTTGTCAGCTTCAGTAAGAAAGTTCAGAAAGATCAGAAATTCACAATTGTCTCTATCCGATCAGATTATGGTGGTGAGTTTCAGAATGAAAAGTTTACAAAGTTCTGTGATGATCAAGGAATTGAGCACAACTTCTCAGCTCCAAGGACACCTCAACAGAATGGAATTGCTGAGAGGAAAAACAGAACTCTTTTGGATATGGCAAGAACCATGTTATCAGAATATGATCTGCCAAGATACTTCTGGGCCGAAGCCATCAACACTGCATATTATATCATTAATAGAGTGATGATCAGGCCAATTCTGAAGAAGACTGCTTATGAACTCTACAAAGAAAAGAAGCCAAAGATTAGCCATTTCAGAATATTTGGATGTCCTTGCTTCATCCATAACAATGGAAAAAGGGACATTGGTAAGTTGGATGCCAAATCAGATGAAGGCATCTTCATGGGGTACTCTTCTAAACCCAAAGGTTATAGAGTTTTCAATAAACGTTCCTTATTGATTGAACAATCAGTACATGTTATTTTTGATGAATCTAACC
The DNA here is from genome assembly GCA_014218235.1 of Colocasia esculenta. Taxonomy (NCBI): domain Eukaryota; kingdom Viridiplantae; phylum Streptophyta; class Magnoliopsida; order Alismatales; family Araceae; genus Colocasia; species Colocasia esculenta. Next base: position 64,194,544 of record CM024766.1, read on the forward strand.
CTTCCTTGAAAAAGGAAGAAATTAGTGACATTGATGATGCAGATGACTTGTCCGAAAAATTAAAGAACACTTCAATTAAGGACAAGGAGGATCCAACTCTGGAAGAACTGCAGCAAACAGAAATCCAACATGAAGATCTTCCAAAGGAATGGAGACATTAGAAAGATCACCCTCCTGAAAACATTATTGGTGATCCATCTGTAGGGGTAAGAACTAGAGGTAATGTAATTCCATGTGATTATTTAGCATTTGTTTCTCAAATAGAGCCTAAGACAGTCAATGAAGCTTTATCTGATGAATCTTGGATATTAGCCATGCAAGATGAACTAAATCAGTTCAAGAGAAACCAAGTATGGTCACTTGTTCCTAGACCATCCAATCATTCAGTTATTGGCACCAAGTGGGTGTTCAGAAATAAACTGGATGAGTCTAGAATAATCTTAAGAAACAAAGCCAGATTGGTGGCTCAAGGCTACTCCCAAGAGGAAGACATAGATTTCGATGAAACTTATGCACCTGTAGCTAGACTTGAGGCCATTAGGATTTTACTTGCTTATGCATCTGCATTCGATTTAAAATTATTTCAAATGGATGTCAAATCAGCCTTTTTAAATGGTTTTATCAAGGAGGAAGTTTATGTTGAACAACCTCCAGGTTTTGATGACACTGAATTTCCAAATCATGTATTCAAACTACATAAGGCTTTATATGGTTTAAAGCAAGCTCCTAGAGCCTGGTATGAAAGGCTCAGTACCTTCCTATTAGAACATGGTTTCACTAGAGGTAAAGTAGATAGTACATTATTTATAAAATCTAAGGTTAAACATATACTTCTTGTACAAATCTATGTAGATGATATTATTTTTGGATCTACTGATGAATCTCTTTGCAAGTACTTTGAAAAGCTTATGCAGGGAGAATTCGAAATGAGCTTGATGGGGGAGCTAAGCTACTTCCTTGGATTGTAAATCAAGCAAGGGAAGGATGGCACTCATATCTGTCAAGCAAAGTACACCAAGGAGCTGTTAAAGAAATTTGGATTTGAAGATACAAAGCCATTATCAACTCCAATGAGCACATCAACCAGAATGGACAGTGATCAAAAAGGTAAAAAGGTAGATCAAAAGAATTATCGAGGTATGATAGGATCATTACTTTACTTAACAGCCAGTAGACCAGACATTTTGTTCAGTGTATGCATGTGTGCTAGGTATCAGGCAGACCCTAGAGAGTCTCACTTAATTTCTGTAAAAAGAATATTTAGATATTTAGCTAGAACTCATGACTTAGGTCTCTGGTATCCTAGATCTTGTGAGATAAATCTAATAGGATATTCAGATGCTGATTATGCTGGTTGCAAAGTAGATAGAAAGAGCACCAGTGGATGTTGTCAGTTTCTTGCAGGATGCTTAATATCATGGACATCCAAGAAACAAAATTCAGTAGCTCTATCAACAGCTGAGGCAGAATACGTTGCTGCTGGAAGTTGCTGTACACAACTTCTTTGGATAAAGCAACAACTTGAAGATTTTGGCATTCACATCAAATCAATTCCTCTATTGTGTGATAATACAAGTGCCATCAACCTCACAAAAAATCCAGTTCAACACTCAAGGACGAAGCACATTGAGGTAAGATACAATTTTATTCGAGATCATGTAGCTAGTGGTAATTTAGAAATTTCGTTTATAGATACAAATGGTCAATTGGCAGATATCTTCACAAAAGCCCTACCTGAAGAGAGATTTACATCTCTTAGAAGGGAACTAGGGATGTGCAATTTGTGAAAGAATTTCTGTGATTTTATTGACATATAAAATTTTCAGCTTAAATGAAAGTTCTCTCTCCGTTAAAGTTAAGCAAAACTCAGTTATCTATATGCTTTGACCGCTTCTGTGTAGAAAGTTGTTTGACTTGTCAAACCTTTTTGTCGCTTTCTATCTTTACCGCCTTTGGCGCTCCTCCTTTCAATAAAGTAATATTATCTTATTCAAATCGTTCTGGGAACGACTCGTCTTCTACCTTTACCATTTTTATCCTCTATTTGTTCACCCAAAGCCGATGCCCTAACGATTTTGGGATCGACTCTCTGCAACTTTCGAAGCCTTTCTTCTCTTCCCGCGAAGAATCCCTTCGAGAGCTTCCATCCCTTCCATCATCCTCCTTTCCAGAATCTTTTCGTCTCTGCACCCATGGCCGCTCCGTTGATCTCCGGAAGTGTTGGGGGCTACAGTGCTGAGTATTTGTCCCCAAAGGAGCAAGAAAGATTTACATTTGTGAAGACGAAGATTTGCGGAAATAAGGCAGTAGATGTTCAGAATCTTGAGAAGAGTGGTATGGCCAGGCTAGTCGACGCCCTGAGAAGATTACAGTGGATGGATGTGGTTACTTTCAGTGAGGTAAGCTACCCGGACTTGGTGAAAGCCTTCTACATTTGTCTGAAGTCGGAAGCAGATGGGTCCCTTGTTTCCTCTGTCAAGGGCATCCAAATCAGAATAACCCATGAGCTTTTGCGTGATCTGTTTGGAGTGAAGACCTCTGGATTCAATGGCATTCACTCTGTGAATGATGAAGTCAAAGGTCTCGGGATTATTGGTCCAGGGTTTAAGCTGAAGGATGGGAAGCTTGATATTAATCAGATGTCCGCATTCAATAGATTGCTTCACTTTATAGTCTGTCAAATCATAGTACCTCGTAGTGCTACCTTTTCTTCATGCACTAGGGCAGACTCGGACATAATGTTCTGGGCAATCCAGAACAAAGAGATAAACCTGGCCACAGTGATGATTGAGCGAATGATGTTTGCACATGCTCAGTTATGGGAAACAAAGAGCAAGTTGAATGTTTCCCTTCCGTATGCTCATCTACTGACCAAGGTTTTCAAGCACTTTGGAGTAGATTTGTCAGGAGCAGTAGCTGAAAAGATGGGCCAGTCAATAAGGTCCAGAAATCTGAAGAAAAGCGATTTTTCAGTGCAAGAAGGAGTTTGGTCAAAGTCCTCTGTGGCTGAAGGAGAAGCAGTTATTGGAGATATTCCAGAAGAGCAAGAAGCTGCAGCAGAGCAAGCAGCAGCAGCAGAAGAAGAAGTAGAAGCAGCAGAGCAAGCAGCAGTAGAGCAAGATCCAGTAGAGTCAGCTGCAGTAGAAGTACCAGTTGTGGAATGCCAATCCGAAGCTCAAGTGGAAGTAGGTGCAGCTGGTGTGGCAGACTCCTTGCCCACCACCTTAGTTGCCTCTATCTTAAGAGAGGTATTGGACTCCATTCCCTCCACCTTAGCTACTTCTAAAGAAGGTGGATGTGTTGAAGAAGAAGCTGTGGCACCTAGTCATTCGAAAGTTCAGTCTGAACAAGTTGCTGATGTTGAGATACAAGCAGGTACTCAACAAGATGTGGTCTTGGAAGAAGCTCCTAGCCAAGGGGAGCAAAGTAGAGTAGAACCTGAAGTGTCTGAATCTGTGGCAGAAGGCCACTTGGAGAAAGCTGTCTTGGAAGAAGCTCCTGCTCAGGGGGAGCATTTAAGTGTTGAAGTCCCTGCTCCCATTCAGGGGGAGCAAGCTGAGATTGAGAAGCCAGAAAATGAAGCTATTCCTGAGAAAGCTACACCTACTCAGGAAATTCCAGCTCCAGCCAGGGTTGATGTTAGTGAAGGCCCAAGTGCAAGCAATATAAATCTAGAGGAGCCTGTCACTCAACAAGGTAAGCAGAAAAGAGTTGTTCACAGGAGGTCAAGGAAGGGGCATAGAAAGGTGAAATTGAAGCATGTTATGGCCTTGTTAAAGGCCCAAGGAGAGATCTTGGCATCTGTTCAGTCTAGCATTCAAGGCATTGTTACCAATCAAGCTTCAACTTCCTCAGACGTATCTTCAATAAGAAATGCAATGCGGTACTTCAATAAAGAATTGTCTGACATGAAGTCTATGCTGGGTGTTTTGTCTAAGTCCAGTGGGATGTCTCCGGGCAGGCCAGCTGCTCCTCGGCCACCAGGGCCACCAGGGCCTTCTGCTCAAGGGTCAGGGCCATCAGTCGTAAGGTCACCAGGACCAGTGGCAGCCTCAGGGTCTTCAGGACCCTCTTCAGCAGTCAGAGAGAGTCAGGCCAAAGGGAAAGAGCCAGTGTCAGTCTCCAAGGCCCCTGATACTTCATCTCTTGCCACTCCAACCCTCTCCACACCTTCATCTCCTTCTACTGCACCTCATGCTCCACCTACCATAAAACATCCTATGCCTCGCACCCAACCATCCTCATCCTCTACTTCATCTCAACCCTCTTTCTCTCCTACTCCATCTCACATCTCAGCTCCATCCTCATTAACTCCCAAACCTTCACCTATTAAAATTCAAACACCTTCTCTTCAACCAACCTCCTCCTTTAATCCTAAACATCTTTTCTATCCTCCTACTCCTCCTAATTCTGTTATCTTTCCTCCAGATAAACCTCTGCCTCTTGGTGTCTTTGACACAAATGTACCAGACATTTTTGAAAGGAACACCCTCCTCACCATTCTTTCCACAGCCTCTCACATTCACAGGACTGACCCTCCCAGTCCTGCCAAGAAAAAGAGAAAAACCTCCTCATCTCTAAGCACTCCTTCTGTTCCTCTATACCCTCCTCTATGGTATTCTCTTACCCTTGATCCTAAGAGAAGACCTATCTACAAAGAATACCTCCAAAAATGCATTCTTTCTACCATTTATGGTATTCCTTTTCTCAACCTATCCGAACACCTAGACATTGTTCTTCCTTTTACTCAGATATCCCAAGCTTTCAAATCCAAAATCTTTGAGGGTACTGAGTTCAAGACTGAAGATCAGTGGGCAGCTATCAAAGGACATGAGGCTCAGTATGCAAAATTCTTGACTGCTAGGGCCGAATCTCTCACTCACAGAGCTCACCCACTCACCTTCTCTGAGTGGTTCATCATCCAGCATAAGAACTCTTGGGGATCCTTCATTTTGAAGGAAATTCGCATTGCCAGATCTTTTCAGCTGTACAGTGACTTCTGTTACTTGAACAAAATTCCAGAAGTTCAGTTTTGCCAGTTCCATTCGCAGATTACTGTACTGAAATCAGAACTCCCTCTCAACCTTCCTCTTAAGGTAGACTTTGTCACCTTCAAGGTTGATTTTCCAGTTCTTCTGCCGAAGCTGCACTCTTTAGTATTTGATTCAGATGCTGGGTCTCATGCTCTAGACATGTTTGCAAGACAGATGGGCAGGATGTCAGCCAAGCAGGGCAGATCTCCTTCCTTTTTGCGGTTCATCTTCAGAGAATACCACTCTGGCCGCATTTCTTCTCAGACCTTAGCTCCACTCATTTCTGAGTGTGAAAGACTCACTTCATTAGAATGGGAGCTTCTCTATCAGGCCTCTTATCAGCAATTGGAAGCTATCAATCAAGATCTAGTTAGTCAGAGGAAGCCTGCTCTTTCTGCAGAAGCTTTTATGGATCTCAATTCCATCGCACCCATACCAGAGATTTATGCTGTATGGGCATCCAGATATTCTGCTTTCTATGCCTTGAAGCAGGATCTGCTAAATCAAAAGATTCACTATCCCATTTCCTTGGACAGATTTCTCCATAGGGCCAGTTTTGGCAAAAGTACATACTACAGATTCATATTGGACAAAACTCAGTATGGAGAATTCTTAGAGCAGCAAAGGCAACTCTACATTCAGAGGAACATCCCTTCCATGGGACCCACCTTCTCAGTTGCTTTTGGAGTTTTTCTGCAAATTTTTGAGGATCTTGAGATCAAGGCATGGGATGTTGTCTCACAGCATGCCTCCTTGTTATCTCCTCTGTACTATCTTTCTCCATCTTAATATAAAACTTTCTCTCTTCTTTGTCTCTCAGCTTATCTTTTTGCTTATTGACAAAATGGGGGAGAACACTAAAGTAAATCTGAAAAACATATTTTGTATGATGTTTAGTATATTTTGTCATCATCAAAAAGGGGAGATTGATGACCAAACTGTCCCCATAATAAATATTTCATTTATTTATATATTAATTTTGATGATTAACAAAATAGCACTAATGGATTACTTGAGCCTTGAGAACAGGAAATAAAAGAAAATGAAAGTTCAAGACAATCAGGTAAGTCTCATCACACATTTCTGTTCAAGTCTCTGAATTGACTTCTTTGATAAGCAGAACGATTTCCTCTTTGACCGGAAAACTCAAAACAAATCGATATCGCAACGACTCTTTAAGACATCACAACGATTTCTTTAGAACTCGCAACGACTCTCTAGCCGTAACGATTTCTTTAGACCTCGTAACGACTTCTTTAGAACTCGCAACGACTCTCTAGCCGTAACGATTTCTTTAGACCTCGTAACGATTTCTTTAGAACTCGCAACGACTCTCTAGTCATAACGATTTGTTTAGATCTCGTAACGATTTCTTCAGAGTTCATAACGATTTCTTTAGAGTTCATAACGATTTCTTTACAGTTCATAACGCCTTGCTTTGTGTAACGATTTCATGTAACGATTTCTTTGTAACTCGTAACAACTTGATAGTCATAACGATTTCTTGTAACGATTTCTTTGTAACTCGTAACAACTTGATAGTCATAACGATTTCTTTGTAACTCGTAACAACTTGATAGTCATAACGATTTCTTGTAACGATTTCTTTGTAACCCGTAACAACTTGATAGTCATAACGATTTCGTGTAACGATTTCTTTGTAACTCGTAACAACTTGATAGTCATAACGATTTCGTGTAACGATTTCTTTGTAACTCGTAACAACTTGATAGTCATAACGATTTCTTGTAACGATTTTTGTAACTCGTAACAACTTGATAGTCATAACGATTTCTTGTAACGATTTCTTTAGAACTCGCAACGACTTGCTTGTTGTAACGACTTCATAAGTTATCACAACGATTTCTTTACAGTTCATAACGACTTGCTATAATTCGTAACGATTTCATAAGTTATGAAGTCAGCAAGATTGTTTTTATCGAATTTCTCGATGTATCAGTATAATGCTTTTAATAGCGTTGAAAAGTCAAAGTCATATCTTGTCCGTTGACTGCTATGCATTAAATGCTCTCTGATCGTATCTCCCATGCATGCAGACAATATCTTCCATTTCTATGCTACTCTGTCTACGTACTTTTTTAGACAGAAAGGAGCTTTGCTATATACTGCAATATCTGTTCCATCTCAACTAATAATCGACAACAGTCTTAGCTGTCCTCTATTTATTGATGATATGCTTACAGATATCTGACAAGACTCATCTGGACAACGTTGGACACAAGATACAAAGTTCTATGACACCTCTTTGGCGTGTACAAAAGGATAAAAGACTGACGATCAGAAGCTTCCTTAGTAATCAGTCTAACGTTCACCAGGATAAGAGACAACGGACACATCAACGTTCGAATTTGAATCAGTAGTTTAAATAGAAGACTCAAGACGGAGAACAAAAAAAAAAGATACCGAAAAAGCAACAGCACTTGCAATTTTGAAGCAGAAAGAAATCCATCTCTTCGAGTCTTTAGAACATAAAAGAAGAGCGAAGCTTCCACTCCAACCTAGTTCTTAGCTCTTAGCTCTCTGTGCTCAAAAAGAGTTTCTTATTTGTGAGAGCTTGTGTAGTCCTTGGAGAGAAAAACCTTGTTAAATCTCTTTCTCTCTCGGGGCTTGGTAGCTTCAGTGTGTAGCTGGTCAAGCTAGAGTCTGAAGCCTGTTTCCACACCCCTTTTCTTCTTTGGTTGTGTTCCCTTCTGGACGAAGGAAGACCTGGTGGTATCCAGGGTGGTTGTTTTCCCTTCAGGTTGAAGGAAGACCAGTTGAGGCTGGGTGTAAGGATCCTTGAGGGGGATTGTACCCTTGGTAGTGAAATCCTGAGATATTGCTCAGGGACTGGACGTAGGTCTCCTGTGGAGAGGAGTTCCGAACCAGGATAAAAGTCCTTGTGTCTTGTGGATGTGTTTTTGTGTGATTGTTGTCTTATTTACTCTACCTCTAACCTTGTTATTAAGTTGTGCAATCTTTCAGTAAACAGATTTTAATCAGAGATCGAAGTTTTTAATAACCCATTCACCCCCCCTCTGGGCTAGTTAGCTGGGCAACAACTGCTAGAGTGTTAATTGATCCGGGTGCTTCGCATTCGTTTATTTCTGAAGATTTTCTGGATAGTATAGTACATCCTTTAGAAGAAAAGTCTTGTGAGTTAGTGGTAGAGATTCCTTCAGGAGGATATATGCTTACTTCCAGTTTTCTAGAAGAGGTCTCGTTAGTTATTCATGGAAATCAGATGCCAGTAAGGTTATATGTTTTGACATTGAAAGATTGTGATGTGATATTGGGTATGGACTGGTTAGAAGCCTATGGGGCCATGGTTGATTGCAGGAAAAAGAGAGTCAGGTTTTGCAGACCCAGTGGTGAAGTGTTTGAATTCTAAGGTATGCCTTTTTACACTCCCAAGTTTATTATTTCTGCACTTAGAGCTAAAAAGTTGATTAATGCGGGATGTGTAGCCTACCTTGCGTCATCTAGTCTAGTTGAGTCTAATAAGTCTGTAGATTCAGTGCCAGTGGTCAGAGAATTTACAGATGTATTTCCAGAAGAGTTTCCAGGGCTAGCTCCGCACAGAGAAGTAGATTTTACCGTAGAATTGCAGCCAAGCAGTTTACCGATCTCTAAAGCACCTTATAAAATGGCACCAGCAGAGTTGAAAGAATTGAAGAAGCAATTGCAAGAGCTGATAGAAAAAGATTTTATCAGACCCAGTCAGTCACCGTGGGGAGCGCCAGTATTATTTGTTAGAAAGAAAGATGGCAGCTTAAGGATGTGTATAGACTACAGACAGTTGAATAAAGTTACAATTAAGAACAAGTATCCTCTTCCTATAATTGATGATCTATTTGATCAGTTGCAATCAGCCAAGGTATTTTCTAAGATAGATTTGAGGTCAGGATATCATCAATTGCAAATTAGAGAAGAAGACATTGAGAAGACCGCTTTTCGCACCAGATATGGGCATTATGAGTTTGTTGTGATGCCATTTGGGTTAACTAATGCACCAGCAGCTTTTTTGAATCCGATGAACCGAATATTTCATCCGTATTTGGATCAGTTCATAGTGGTATTTATTGATGATATACTGGTTTACTCGGCGTCAGAAGAGGAGCATGCAGCGCACTTGTGGGTTACTTTGCAGATATTGAGGGATCACCAACTATTTGCCAAGTTCAGTAAATATGAATTTTGGCTGAGGGAAATTCAGTTTCTGGGCCATGTAATATCAGGTGAAGGTATTGCAGTGGATCCCGCTAAAGTTGAGGCAATAATGAAATGGGAAGAACCGAGGACAGTGTCTGAGATCAGGAGTTTTCTGGGTCTTGCAGGTTATTACAGAAGGTTTATTCAAGATTTTTCCAAAATAGCAGCCCCTATGACTAGGTTGACAAGAAAAGGGGTTCCTTTTGTGTGGTCCTCAGAATGCAGACACAGTTTTGTAGAATTAAAGAAAAGGTTGACTTCAGCACCAGTGTTAGAAATACCGTCAGGTAGTGGCGAGTTTGTTTTGGTTACAGATGCATCCAAGAGAGGATTGTGTGCAGTTTTGATGCAGCACAGCAAGGTGGTAGCCTACGCCTCCAGGAAATTAAAGAAACATGAAGAGAATTATCCCACCATGATTTAGAGCTGGCAGGGGTTGTTTTTGCATTGAAGATTTGGCGGCATTATTTATATGGTGAAAGATTTGAAATATTTACTGATCATAAGAGTTTAAAGTATATTTTCTCTCAGAAGGATTTGAATTTAAGGCAGCGCCGATGAATGAAATATTTAAAAGATTATGACTTTAGTTTAGCATATCATCTAGGCAGAGCTAATGTAGTAGCAGATGCACTAAGTAGCAAAGCGGTTATGAATCAACTTATGATCAGAGAATGGAAATTGTTTGAAGATGTGGTGGAAAATTCCTTATATGTGCCGAGTAGTCAGCGCAAAGCAATATTAGCAACCAGTGCAGTGGAGCCGTCTTTATACCAACAAATAGTGGAGGCTCAGAGAGCAGATAATAGTTTAGCAGATATTATAAGAATGTAAGAAGTGACTTTTGGGAATGACAGTGTGGTCAAACTCAAAGGTCGACTATATGTTCCAGCAGATGTAGAAATCAAACAAAGAGTTTTAGAAGAGGCTCACAGATCAAGGTATACCATCCACCCAGGCAGCACAAAGATGTATCAAGATATGAAGAAACATTTTTGGTGGCCGAATATGAAGAGAGAAATTGCAGAGTTTATTGCAAGATGTGCAGTATGCCAGCAAATTAAAGCAGAACACCAGAAGCCAGGAGGATTGTTGCAGCCACTACCCTTTCCACAATAAAAGTGGGATGATATAGCGATGGATTTTATTGTTGGTTTGTCCAGATCATCAGGTCACAATGTAATTTGGGTATTTGTGGATAGATTAACTAAGGTTTGTAGGTTGTTACTGGTCAGTATGACATGGTTAGTGGACAGATTAGCCAAGCTGTATGTAGAAAGAATTGTGCCTTTACATGGTATTCCAATCACCATTGTTTCAGATCGAGATCCTCGTTTTACTTCAGGTTTTTGGAGGAGTTTGCAGAGAGTCGTCGGTATAGAGTTAAGGTACAGTTCAGCATATCATCCACAAACAGATGGGCAGAAAGAGAGGACAATCCAGACGCTTGAAGACATGCTAAGAGCTTACTGTTTGGTGTGGGGAGGTATTTGGGAGCGCCACTTGGGATTGGTTGAGTTTGCTTATAATAACAGTTACCATGCAAGTATTGAGATGGCACCATATGAAGCCTTATATGGTAGACCGTGTTGATCACCACTAAACTGGCATGAAGTAGGAGAAAGACAAGTTTTGGGTCCAGAGTTAGTTCGACAATGTGTAGAGACAGTAAAATTTATTCAAGAAAAATTGAAAACAGTCCAGAGCCGTCAGAAAAGCTATGCAGACGTCAGACGTAGACCTTTGCAATTTGAAGTTGGTGACTATGTATTTCTAAAGGTTTCTCCTACTAAAGGCGTGCTGAGGTTCAGTAAGAAAGGCAAGTTGAGCCCAAGATATGTCGGGCCATTCCAGATAAAAGAAAGAATGGGTAAAGCAGCTTACAAGTTAGATTTGACAACAAATTTCACTGATGCACATGATGTGTTTCATGTCTCAATGTTGAGAAAGTATATCAGAGATCCAACCATTTCTAGAAGTATAATACTGCATATTATTTATTCTTAGTAAAATATGAAAATGCCATATTTATGAGGAAATGTCAACATCTTGCTCTAAGAAGAAAGTAATTCTATTGACTGAAAGAGAGAAAAAGAAGAGTCTTTCAGATCCTCCCAATCAATGTGATTACTTTCTTGATGTTGGAAACTTATAATTTGACAAACTAAAGAGAGAGAGAAAAAGATTTACTTCTTACCTTGAATTTGGCCCATGAATGGCTCAACAAGGTTCTAATAAGTCGTCTAAATAGTGGCCCACTGAGCACTCATAAGCTCCAAAAAAAAAAAAAATGTTTTACGGGTTTCTTATAGACATAACTTTAAGAAAATTAAAATTTAGTAAAAAATTTAACTGACTCCATAAATGATAATCACCTACATAAACTTTGCTTGCAATAATGAAACTCCTGAACGAAAATTAAAATGGAAAGATCAAAGACATTGATGATCTTTCTTTCCTTTACTAAAAAAATCGACCTTCCAATTAAGAACTGTAAAAACTACAAAGATAATTGATCTTTGTTCTGACACTCTAATAGATCACTACATGGGGGTTTCTAACATGAGAGAGAGAGAGATGCGTTTTTAACATTATTTTGGTATTATTAATTTTTAATTTATATTTAGGGAAAAAATATTTATCAAATATTGCACAATTGTTCGAGAGAGAGAGAGAGAGAGAGAGAAGAGAGAGCATGTCGTCGGGGAGCCTCTTCCCGAGCTTGTCCGTAGGAGGAAGCGCCGGCGGCGGCGGCGGCGGCGGCGGCGGAGGTGTTCGCGGTTGGACGTCGACCACGTCGGTTTCGGCGTCGGGGAAGAGGATCCAGAAGGAGATGCAGGAGTTCAACGCTGACCCACCCCCGGAATGCTCCGCCGGCCCCAAGGGGGACAACCTCTACCACTGGGTTTCTACCCTTGTCGGTCCCCAAGGTCACCCCTCCTACCCTTGTCTATTCTTCTTTCACTTGTCTTCCGTCTCTGGAAGCCATTTCATCGAACAGATGGTGGGTCTTGACATGGAGCAACGATTGCTTCAGAGTAGAATAACTGTACTGGGCGCTGTTGCAAGCTAAAAGAGCTCCTCTGTGCTTAATTTATGTATCCATTTTTCATATTCTTCTTTATTATGTCATTTTCTCACTTTGAAATAATCTCCTTTTCTGTGGTTATCTGCAAGCGACCGGCCAGGAATTCTAGAAAAAGTTGGGGGGGGGGTGTGTGGAGGTTGAGCTGGGATTTGTGAATTTTGGAGTAGTTTAGCTGCTCCGTGGACTCTGCTTCAATGTGGAGCTTGTTTGTTGGGGACAAGGAAACAAAAGCTTTGAATTATTTCTTGATTCTATTTCCAGACAGTACTTTGGATTATCTTCTAGGAGACGTTTGGGTGCTTGTTCCTACATAAATTGTTTTTGAATTTGGTGTCAATAGTCACAGTACGTTAGATTCTTTGGATAGATTGTCCTTGTCTGTAAACGTCATTCCATCCAGATGACATGACATATCTTGTGAAATAATGTTCAAATCTCGTTAATCCCCCAACAACACAAAAAACTAAGGAACAGAGATTGATTTGCAACAATAGTTTCTTTTGGAATAATTTTTTTTTCATATTGGTGAGGTGGTCTTTTGACATCCTTTCAGCGTGCAATGCCCTTATCTCGACATCACTAAGGCATGCTCAGTAAACAAGTTGAGAAAGGAGCATTTCAATGGACTTTCAGCCTTCAGGAATCGTAATTAATTTACTAAACAGTGACAAAATATGGACAACAGAGTCGTAGATACGTCCAAATGCTGTCTTCTCAATCTTAATTTTACGAATGAGTGGATTCACAACTCTGAGGCTGTTATAGTATGTTATATCTAGCATAGGAAGAGGGGACTTCTAAGAGAGTTATTAAGAGTCATTGATTTTTTTTAAAATCTTATATAATCATTTCATACTTGAAGGAAATGTTAAAGATGGCTCGGGTAATTTCAACAGATAAGGATATATAGTTTAATGAAAAATATTGTCTAATTTCTGCCATGGGTAGAGCCCACATAGAAGCATAAATATGGCGGGGCCAATGGCAACATGCAAACCGACTTGTGCCTCAGCTCATTTTTTAGTCTATTTTGTTTCTTTTTTTTTCCCCTTTCATTTCTGAGTCCTCTGGTTCTTGTTCATGTGTAATTCTTTTCTACTAAGTGGTTGCTTTCTCCTTCAGTTCATTTTGTTACCGAGGGGAAATTAATTTCTTGGTGCCATTAAAATATACAACACCTTCTCTAATCATGTTGGCATATTCTTATTTGTAGGATCACCTTACCAAGGGGGTGTCTTTTTCCTTGACATCACATTTCCCAATGATTATCCGTTTAAGCCTCCCAAGGTACGAATAACTGTTTGTTTAAGACGGATAAGTCTATTATTTCAGGAATTGTCTATGAGAAAGATTCACCTAGAGATGGCACAAGCCATTTTCTTATTTTGATGGTGGATGATGAGAATAGAACTGGATGCAATGCAGCTCTGATTCAAGTCTGAAGCTCGTTAGTTGCACCTTCAGCTAATTCTGCCAGTGGATGTTGTCCGATCATTCATTTATCTCCTTTGTTTTCCTCGTAATGTATAGCTGAACGGAGTCCTAAAATAGCATCTGCTCTATTTATAGCCCTATCTATGGTTCTGCATGACATATGGTTTTTCATGAGTCCCTGTGCAGTATTTTCCTGATATTTCTCTCAACTGATGTTGGTAACAAAATTCTTATACATGGCTGAAGAACATTTTTTAGCAGATGAGCACATGTATTCTTTGGAAGGAGTTGCTAGATATGGATATTAAGGTGATGACTGCCATAGGCCCATAGATCGTCCTGAGAATTGCAATTGTTGCAATATGGTTTCCACAAGCAGAAAACACATGATTCACTTCCATATCCTCACCTTATCTAATGGTTTAAATTCAAATTTGGGGAATTTTGGAAAGAAAAATTGGACTTTCATTGGAATTGTTCTAACCCATTTCTTCCACCAATTAACCCTTCACCTAGCTTCAGAAACAAAACAAAGAGCATAATTAACTGCAAGTTTTCTTTAAGTTGCCACCTTCATTGTCTTCTTTCTATCCTAACACTGATCTATTATCACAATTGGCTCATGGTTATTTATTTTCTGCAAGTTTGTTACAAATGCAGCATTATTCACACATCATTACATAGTTTTATGATTCTACATCAAAGGGATAATAAATCCACCAACTCCATCTGTTTGAGTGTATCACCAACTTCATGCTCATCATGGCTTATATGAGCAAATGGTGGCACCGAAAATACATGTCCCATGTGTCGGTGGTGTAAAGGTCAAAAAGTGATCTTGAAGCTTCCACTGTTCGATCTCCACGAGTTTCTGAATTTGTTGGAGGGAACATTGCTCGGACATGCAACTAAGAGAAACCAATCAGGGAGTCTCGAGAGTAATCTCAGGGGACAATTATCTGATGCTTAAGTTAGGAAACTATTAGGAACAGGGGAAGCCCACATGGAGAGAAGGGCATAGGGTGCTCCTGTGTGCTAATGTGAAAGTCCAAAAGTGGCATACCTCCTCCAGCCTCCGTGGTTCCTCTTTTAGGCATGTTTCGGGGGTCCCCTGCTCCTGCCATCCCCTTCTTTTGGGGATAGTTGGAGACTTGTGTAAGGATGGAGTGGCCTTAGGTAAGGGGCCGACACACTTTCTGACCCAGCCTGCTATGTGTGAGAGATGTCTTGCGGCCATTACCAAGCTCCCGAGGTGCAAGGGTGTGTCGGGCAACTAGTGTTGCCATGTCCTATAACAATAGGGGCGTGCGTAGCTATTGGCATGGCCATGCTCTAGCATTGCAAGGACAAGTTTTGCCACCGCCCAGGAGGCCTTTGAGTCATGCGGCTCTGATGACCCGCGCTTCGGTGACTGATGGATCGTCTGGGAATGGTGGGCCCAGCTGGGAGCTGCTCACATTCGCTCTGACCCACGCCTTTTCTTCTTCACAGACTTTCTGTGGAGGAGTAGAGCATCAGTGTGTTGCGACGACTTCTTCCTGTCTTGATGGGCCTGGGTTAATGGACTCTCTTGGGCTGAAAGCTGGATTCCCCCTCCACAAGTGGGATTCCTAATAATATTCTATGAACAAAGAATTCAATATACTGTGAAGATGCTATACTGAAAAAATATGAGAGATTTTTTCTTCATTGAATTAGAAAGGTTTATGCAATTACCTACTTGTTTTTAGGTTCATATCATTGATTGCTATTTTTGTTTGTTTATACCAATGTTTTTTTTTTGCTTAACATCTGCACACCCTGTTTGCAGGTGCTATTTAAGACTCGAATATATCATTGCAACGTTGATGCTGTAGGAAATGTAGGTCTTGAGATCTTGAAGGACAGCTGGAGCCCTACGTTAACAATTTCTAATGTTCTACTGGCGATCAAATCACTTTTTACCAACCCTGACCCCTGTTCGTACCGCTGTTTGTTTGTTTAACTTTTTTTTCCTCCTGCTGCAATGTGTATACAAAATGGTGGTTGGCATATATACTTACTGTCGAATATTTCATTCTTGCAGATACTCCACTCATCCCCAATATTGCTGGGATGTACTTGACGGATAGAGTCAAACATGATGAAATAGCTGCAGAGTGGACAATGCGATTTGCTAAGTAAGCAGCTCTGTATTTTGAGAATCTGGGAAGGATTATTCAGTTCTGGCAGGTGGTGGCCTTGGTGCACTAATTCTGTAAATATCACAAGTTTGCAGCAGCTACCCGTTCTGGAAGCTGTCAAGAAATGGTGGGGAAAGATTGAAGCTCTCTACGGGAGAGCCATCTGGCCAATTATGAGGCATTGGTTCAAACGACATTGGCATACTGCTTTAATGAAAAGGAATTGTTAGGTTAGGTCACATTGTCACTGAATTGTGAAGTGGACATTAATGTAATGTAAACTTGGGCTCTCCCTCCTTCACCAACCATTTTTCTAGAAGTGTGCATCTAATTTGAAACCATGCACCCCTCCCACTTCTTGAGCCATCAGATCCTGATCACAGCACAGGTTACCCATTGGAGATATCATTTATTTATTTCAATGGGTTAAGCATTTAAGCTGGATTGAGTGAGGCTATAAGATGGCAGGCCGTTTCAAGCATATCTGTGCAGTTAAGGGGGGTTATAAAATGTTGCCTTGCCTCCAATTAGAAGTTCTACCATTCTGGGTGCCCTCTCACACTCAAAGCCCAGCCATTTCCAATGGGAGAGGAGAGGAGAGGAGTACATTTCAACGTCCCTAACCCAGGCCAGGTGGGTGGTTTTACTGTGACGTAGCTCTTACACAAAGCACTCTCTTATATCACAAGCCCCTCGCGTTCTTCCCGGTGGGATTCACCATGGAGAGCGGAATCGACCAAGGCAAGCGGCGTTACGACCTGAGCATGTCCAGGAGGACGAGGAGGCCCGCTGCCGACAAGGCGGCCTCGCCTGACCGGGAGAACACATGGGGGAAGGACGGCAACGGCCGCCGCCGTCAGACTCTGAAAGATTCGCTGAGGGAAAGCAGCGTGGAAGAGGAGGTTGGTGTTGCTGCCGATTTTGGAGGAGGAGAGGCAGTGACTGATCGGGAGGTGCTAGCTAGTGCAGAAGAAGAGAAGCCTTCTCTTCCCGCCGGGGAAGGGAAGCACCAGCAGATGGTGCGCGGCTCCGGCGCGGAGGGGGTGAAGCTGGTGACTCGTTGTGTGAAGGTGTTGAACAAGTTAGTGAACGCTAGATCAGCCTTTAAGAAGAAAAGTAGGGGTGCTCTGTTCTTGAAATAGGTCTGCCTCTGCCTCTGCTTTGATCGTTTCCTCCTACGCTACTCCTAACATGATACCTTCTTGGGCATCGTTCTTCTTTCTTTATATATATATATATATATATATATATATATATATATATATATTTTTTTTTTTTTTTTGTTTACTTGCACTTTTTGAAGAGGGGGCTGCCTTTTGTTTTGTGGTATTACTATGAGAATATCCGCGGTGTTATCGATATTTTAGTGAAAAAACTGAAATGGGTTATATGTGAGACGCAATGCCAACATTAAAAAGAGTGTTTTTTTTTTAAATGGCATTTTCCTTATTATTTTAATTATGTAGATTGAGAGAACGTTCCTTACTCGGCCCCGGACTCCACACGTTAACGAGACATATGATTCGACTCTCACCGTATTGAGAAAGATTTTGTGCACTTTCAAAAGTGCACAAAGTGTAATCCATATGGACAACTAACTCATGTGGCACCATCCACATGGGTTGGTAGCCCATGTGACACCCAAAAAAGTGGTGTCACATGAGCTAGTTGCCTATGTGAATTGTACTTTGTGTACTTTTGAAAGTACACAAAGTCTTTCTCCACCGTATTAGGTCGGACACCAAGTAATATTTGAGTATTTCTCATTTTGATATAATCAATTAGTTGGATCTTTCTGGCGCCTTCGAAGTATACATTGAGTTATATAACTTGAAAACTTGTGTTTGAGCATCATTTTGAGCATGTGGATGCTCGATAAAATGCTTTCGATAGCATGTAGATAACTCAGAAAACATGTAATGTTTTAGATGTTTCTAAGAGTATTTGGATATTCATATTGCCCCTAACAGTGGGAAATACTCTCAATTCTATTTTGCATAGTCAAATCTTTTTGAAAATGTACAATCTCTTTGTGAGTTGATGCACACATTGTATCGGCATATTATTGTACGTATGTATATATGCACATATGCATGTGTAATTATGATTGTATTTATATGTTTATGGTTATCTTTATATATTAATTTTCATACAAAATGTGTACATATATGTTTTTGATAGTATATATGTGCATATGATTCAACTCATATACGTATGGTTGTGCATATAATTGAAGTTATGCGTAGTTGTATATATATGTGCATACAGCCGTATTTGTATGCTTATGACTTATGATTCTATTGATACGTTTATGGTTATCTTTTTATGTAAGGACGTTCATTGTTTACTTATGGTTGTATATATATATGTGCATATGGTAGTTTGTATATACATAGTCGTACATACATGTGTACTTGTGGTTGTATATATATGTGCATATAATTGTATTTGTATGTATCTGGGCTTATGATTCTATTTATACATTTATGGTTATCTTTCTATGTATGGACGTACATGTGTACTTATAGTTGTATATATAAGTTTATAGTTGTATATATATACATATGGTAATTTATGGTATGGTTGCATTTATATTATAGTCGTACACATGTATTTATAGTTATATATACTTATGCTTGTATATATGTGCATAAGATTACTGTTGTATATCTGTGCTTATGATTGTCTTTATATGTTTATGGTTATATTTAGTCATGAGTGTATATGTGCTTATGGTTGTAGATATGTGCTTCTTGTACTATATATGTACTTGTCTATATATGGTCATACATATATGCTTACTACATAGTATATACATTCTTATGGTCATACATATTATGCTTACTACTATTATATATATATATATATATATATATATATATATATATATATTATAGTTGTATATATATATATATATATATGTGGAGGTGATTTTCTGCTTGGGCCGGAGCCAAGCGGACCTACACTTGGAAGAAGGGAAGAAGGACGCCGGTAGCGGATGGGTGCCTGCAAAACCAGAAGGGGATCAGGGGGGCCCGGTTGAAGAACCGGGGAGAACCCTCCGATGCCTAAGTTAGAGATGGATTCAAAGGCTTGGAAGAAGAATGTTCAGTATTGCGCAAGAGAGGTGTGTCTTGGATTGCGTGCCTCTGCATGGAGGCTTACCGGTGCCTTTTATAGGCAGGAGTGCTGAGGGAGAGGGACGGAACGTCCCTAATCAATGCCGCACAGGGCGCGCCCGTTGGCGTCCTTAGCGGGGGAGTTATGCGTTGAGGCACTCTGCAGTTAATGCACCACTCGATCGTGGGGCGCACGTGGTGTAGCCGTTATAACTGTCGCGAGGGGATGAAGGGCCGCTTGGATTCTCCTGGGCGGAAGGTACCGAGCAGGTAGCCTGCTCGGTGAGTCAGACATGCTGCTCGATAGTCGAGCTTGCTGCTCGGCGCCTGATGCTCGAAGGCATGGCTTGCTGCCAGATGCCTGATGCAAGGAAGTGCTGTCCGTTCCGAAGGGGTTTTCGGCACAAGCCGAGCAGACCCTGCTCGGAAGGAAGGGCCTTTGGCCGAACAGGCTATGAGGTACCCTGAGGCGGCTCTTGGGTCCCGCTGGTACCCGAATGCAAGGACCGGACTTGGGACCTTGAAGCTGTTTTTGAAAAGTCGTGGCGTCTTGTGAGAGGGCCACGTCTGCCTGCTGAATTGGGCTGGGCCATGATGGGCCCAACGCACGATGGTGGCTAGAAACGGCCACCACACTTGCCCCCCACGCTCTCAAATGGTTCGGGAACCGGAGCGGTTGAGAGCGACGACCTACCTGGACTTCATCTCCGTATTAAATGCGGTATCATCCTCGGAGATCCGAATGGCTACATGGCGGCGTGGTTTGGGGGTTTCCATCGAACACAAAGCTTTTATGATGAGTGTGGGGGTCGTGTCGAGCCACGGACGCCACGTGCTCCATTCCAACGGTCACCAGCGATGCACCTGAGGAGCGACTTGGAGCGGGGGGAAACGCCGCTTCTGGCTCGCTTCAAATTTCGCGCCCCTCCTTCCTTATAAGGGTGGAGAGGGGCGAAGGAGGGAGCCACGCCTTCGAAATCTCTCAGAGTTTCCTGATTTCAGAACCTTCGTGCCTCCCTCAAGCTATCAGTTGTCTTCTTCCTCATGCCTTCTTCTGTTCGTTGTTCCCTTCTGCAACTTACGGTGATGCAAGCAAGGGAAGGCGGTTACAGTTGCCGGGGCAAGTGGAGTCACCGTGGCTGCGGCTCGCGGGCCGCGATGCTGCCACTACAGCGGGCTCCGGGAGCACTTTCGCATCGGTGATGAATATGAGATCATCGACGCGAAGGAAGGAGAGTCATACCTGGTGAACAAACCGGGTTGTCTTCCCCTCTCCGTGGACTATATGGAAGCGGGACTCTGGCTGCTGTTGCCGGAGGTGGCAAAGGCGTTGTTAAACCGGTGGGGAGTTCGTCGATCCAACTGACGCCAAATACGTGGAGATATATCTACATCTTCGGCGTCATTTGCAGAATCAAGCAGATCCGAGGCTCAGCGGATGTGTTCCGAGCGCATTTTAAGCTTTCTGCTTTGTGGTCGTCGGGGGCGGATGTCTACTACGCAAAGCACCGAACGGACAGGATGCACATACAACTATCCGGCAAGTATTCCAACAACAAAGGTTGGATGGATAGGCTGTTCTTTGTCCGGCGCCAGGACGATGCAGAGTGGGGGTTCCCCACCGTCATCCGATCAACGTAGAATGATAGCTTCCCCAAGCTGATTCAAGATGAGGCGAAGGCCTCAGATAGCCTGCTCCGAGCCGGCGTGAGGAATGGAGAAGGCTACTTGACAGAGTTTTCGCTTGTTCGGCATGGTATGAGCAAACCATGGAGTAAGTGCTCAAACTTGCTTTGCTGTGCGCCAGTTCAGTGACTGTGTTCTAACAACTTCCCCCTTTTTACAGCCGCTGCAGAGTTGGAAGTTGGGAGAGATCAGGAGGCGAACGAGGATTTTTCCGAACAGATCCCTGTCATGGCTCACATGGTATACGAGGGCAACGACATCGCCGCTGTTGTTCGGGTCCCCTCTGTTGTGAGGGTTAGTACTGCGGTAACGACTGCTTTGGTGGCGCCTTCACCTGCCAAGGGTCTCCCGGAAAGCACACGGGTCCCTGAGAAGGGGCCCGAAAAAAATCGTTTGAAGAAGAAGGTCACCATCAAGGTGGTTTCAGCAGGAGCGTAGCCTTCGTTCGAGGAGGGCGAAGGGGCGAGTCGGCCTTCCGCCGCCATGAAGAAGAGGCTGATGCTGCTTGACGAGGGCGCGGAGGCCGCAGACCAGCTCCGAGCTCGGAAGAAGAAGAAGCTGGTTTGCGCTGCCCCTCAACAGAGCGAGGAGGGGACTAAAGAAGAGGCCGACGAGGTGCAGTTGCTACTGCGCAAGAAGCGCAAGCCTGCTGGGTCGGACGAACAGGAAGCACCGTGGATTCCCCCCGTGGTCCGTCCCGAGGTCGCCCAGAGGATGGCGACCGAGCTCGGGCTCGTTGTGCTAAGCGTCGGGTCAGAGAGCTCTGCTGAGGAGCAGGGGGAAGTGCCCGCGCCGCTGGGCCCCAACGAGGGCCACAAAGAGGAGGTTGCTCGCACAGTGGCGTTGAGCACCGGAGGCGCCGAGCAAGATGCTGTTGGCGACACTGCAGAGACCTTTGCTCAAAGGGGTGAAGGTCATGAAGAGACCCCTGTCATGGGGGAGGGGACTTCTCCACGCCTAGAGGTGCCTGAGGAGAATGTCCCCGAAACGGTAGCTGCGTCTGGGGCCGAAGAGACCACCGCAGGAGGAGCCCTGGTAGAAGGCCCCTTGCCCCCCAGCGAAGTAATTGTAACAGCAAAGGCGCAAATAGTTACTTCGGTTCCTGAGGGGACCAAGGAGGTTTCTTACGCCAGAGTGGGAGAGGTTCGTGAGACGGCCCAAGCAACAGAGGGCCAGGAAATGGCTACTGAAGCTGCTGGCGGAGCAGGGCCTTCCGAAGCACCAGCAGGCAGGACCGCCGAGGAACATGCTGACTCCGAGGAGGACCGGAGGCCGCTTACTGAAGTGCTAAGGGGAAGGTCATCAGAGCTCCCCTCGAAGGCAATGCTGGAAGCGGAACTCGGTCATCTAGGAGAAAATGTTTCAAGACTACTTCCTCCAAGTCCCACCGCGTCCTACCTGGAACGGGTGGCGCGCTGCCAATCCCTCAGTCCAGCTGTGTCCCCCGAGCACTCCAGCGGAATGTATCATCCAGAGCGCCTTAACGAGCGCGATGATGCCGACAACGCCGATGTGGGGGCATTGGTTGACGGAGTTATGAATTCCCTGGGTGTGCTAAAGAAGTTGGTTATGCGCGCCCAGGGTCAGAGGCAGATGTGGGAGGCGGAAATGGCCTTCTGTGACGATCTGGTCACCAAGCACCGGGCTCGCAAGGCCGAGCTGCTAAGGGAGGTGAAAAGCCTCCAAGATGCCCTCCAAGCATCCGAGCTAAACCTGACCATCGCCCGAGCCGAAAAGGAGGCAATTGCGAAGGTGTTAGCTGAAGCCAGGACCCAAGGAGTGGCGGAGTACAAAGAAGGTCCGGACTTCAAAAAGGACTTGGAGTAGTTTGGGGCCCATTGTTACAAGGTGGGCCTCGAAGCCGGAAAGGAGCTCGGGGAAAAGCTTGCTTGGACAGAGCGTGCCCGAGAAGCCTTCGAGGCTGCTGTAAGGGAGTGTCGGCGTCGTACCCAGGACGTGCGTTTGGACGGAGTGCACTTTGTCCAGTTCCAGTCATGGTGAATGCCTCCTGTAGATGATGGCGCCAGTACCTCGAGGCAGGCCTCTTGAATATCCTTCCCTTTTTGTTTGGCAGCTCGGCCAAAGCGAGCTTTTGTACAAAATCTGAATAGATCTCCTCTTTCTTTTTTCAAAAAATGGCTTCGCTTTTTCTATCTCCTTATCTTGCAAGTGTTCTGTCCGAACCAAAATTCGTTGGTCGTTTAGAAGTGTTTGCAATTACCGCACAGGTTGTTATGAACTGTGGGTGTTCTAGCCTGGGATGCTTGCGGAACATCTTCATACTAGGAGATGTCGTTACATCCTTGTGAACTAAAGATATTGAGATAAGGATGTTTTAGACTTCGTCTCTAGCCGGCCAAAAGAACTGGTAGGAGAGAAGTAGGATGCCGAACAGAAGGCTTTTATAAATAGTAAGCCTTCAAGTTGGATACATGCCAGGTTCTGGGTATGGCCCCGCCACTAGGAGTAGTTAGCTTATAAGAGCCTTTTCCAAGAACCTGGGTGACCTGATAAGGTCCTTCCCATTTGGGGGCGAGCTTACCGGCTGCTCTTCGGGGATCCGATGCCGAGCAACGGCAAAGAACAAGGTCCCCTTCGAAGAAGCGCCTTTCCCGAACTCGGGAGTTATAATATTGCGCAAGTCGTTGTTGGTAGGAAACTAGTCTGATGTTGGCGTCACTCTGACGTTCGCCAAGCATGTCTAGGTTTTCCCTGAGAGCACGATTATTGGCAGCCTCATCGAAGTGAGTTGTCCGGAGAGTGGGGAGAGCCACTTCCAAAGGTATAACGGCCTCTGTGCCGTAGGCCAAATGGAAAGGGGTCTCCCTCATGGCTACCCGAGCAGTTGTTCGGTGGCACCACAACACATTAGGGAGCTCATCAATCCACGAACTACCAGCAGCTTCGACTCTCGTGCGGATCCCGTGCAGCAACGTACGGTTGGTGTTTTTGACCAGACCGTTGGCCTGAGGATGTGCCACGGAGGTGAAGTGGTTGTAGATGCCAAGTTCGGCGCACTTTTACTTGAAGAAGGTGCTATCGAACTGCTTTCTGTTGTCAGAGGTAATCACTCTTGGTATGCCACACCTGCAAAGGATGTTCTTCCAGACGAACTTCCGCGCGGCTTGTTCGGTGATTGTGGTAACGGGTTCTGTTTTGACCCACTTGGTGAAGTAGTTGATGGCCACGAACAAAAACTTCTTTCGACCCTGGGCCTCTGGGAAGGGACCCAGTATATCAATGCCCCACCTAGCGAAAGGGCGAGGCTCAAACAGTGTATGAAGTTGCTCGGTCGGTTGCTTAATGAGCTGCCCGAACTTCTGGCATTCTGGGCACCTTCTGACAAAAGACATACAGTCCTTTTGCAGAGAGGGCCACCAGAATCCTGCTCGGATAATGCTGCGTGCCAACGTTCTGCCCCCCAAGTGGCTTCCGCACAATCCCTCGTGAACCTCTTCGATAGCCAAAAGGGCCTCTTCAGGGCTAAGACACCGTAAGAGGGGTCTTGAAAGGGACCGTCGGTAGAGCTTGCCTTCAATGAGGGTGAAACGCTGAGAATGCAGTCTAATCTTCCGTGCTTCACCCTGCTCAGGGGGAAGCTCGCCCCGAAGTAGATAGGCCAGGAAAGGGTCCGTCCAGTTCGAAGCTGGGGGGTCAGACCCAATGGCTGCTACATCCACTTCGGTGCTCAGTGCAGCGAGCTCTTCAATGAATATGGAGCGAGAAGGGGCGATGTCACCTGAAGATGCCAGCTTGGCAAGTGCATCAGCTCGCGTGTTTTGCTCCCGTGGAACGTGTATAACTTAGAAGTAGAGGAGGCCTTCTGCTCGGCTCTTGACCTGTTGAAGGTACTGGGCCATGTGTGGCTCCCTTGCTTTGAACTGTCCGTTCACCTGGCCGACAACCAATTGGGAGTCACTGAAGGCCCTCAGTCGAAGGGCTCTAAGGTGCCTTGCCATTCGGATTCCGGATAGCAACGCTTCGTATTCGGCCACATTGTTGGAGGCCGTAAAGCGAAATTGAAGGGCATATTGGAACTCTAAACCCTCCGGAGAGGTGAGTACCAGGACAGCTCCGCTCCCTGTGACACACGAGGATCCATCGACATAGAGCTCCCATGGGGGCTCGTCGGCCAGCGGGGGATCCTGTTCGATAGGGAGAGTAAATTCCGCGACGAAGTCCGCCAATGCTTGCGCTTTGATGGCTGTCCTTGGATGGTAGCTGATGTCGAATTCGCCTAGCTCGATGGCCCATTTAATGAGCCGGCCAGAAGCCTTCGGCCGCTGTGGAATAGACTTCAGCGGCTGGTCAGTGAGAACCGTTATTGAGTGGGTCTGAAAGTAGGGCCTGAGTTTCCGGGCAGCCGTGACCAGAGCAAGGGCGCGTTTCTCTGCTCGTGGGTACCTTCTTTCAGCTTCTTGAAGGACCCTACTGATGTAGTAAATGGGACGCTGGGCTGCTCCCTCTTCTCTGATCAACACTGTGCTGATGGAGTGCTCGGTAACCGAAAGGTATACGAACAAGGGCTCCCCGAGCACAAATTTCGAGAGAACAGGTGGGGCTGCAAGATAGACCTTCAACTCCACGAAGGCGGCCTCACAGTCCTCAGTCCACCGTACATGCCCCCCTTTCTGTGAAGCGCCTCTGGGTCCTCGCAGCAATTTGAAGAAGTTGAAGCTCCTCTCTGCTGCTCGAGACATGAACCGGTTGAGTGCGGCTAGTCGTCCGGTCAAATGTTGGACATCGCGTACCATTTTAGGGCTGCTCATTTCAAGTATTTCTTGGATTTTCTCAGGGTTGGCCTCTATTCCTCTATTTGAGACGAGGAAGCCGAGGAACTTTCCTGAGCGTACTCCAAACGCACACTTGGCTGGGTTGAGCTTCATGTTGTACCTTCGCAAAGTTGCGAAGGTCTCCTCGAGGTCAGAGATGTGGTCAGTGCTCGGAAGCATTTTGACCAACATGTCATCGACGTAGACCTCCATGTTGCACCCAATTTGCTGCTCGAACATCTTATTGACCAGTCGCTGGTATGTTGCACCCGCATTTTTCAGACCAAAGGGCATCCTGGTGAAGTAGTATAACCTTAAGTCTGTGACAAACGTGGTGGCATCCTGATCCGGAGGATGCATACTGATCTGGTGATACCCAGAGTATGCATCCAAGAAGCTGAGGAGCTCATGTCCGGACGTAGCGTCTACCAACTGATCGATGCGTGGCAGCGGAAAATTATCCTTGGGCGTCGCTTTGTTGAGGTCCTTGTAATCCACACATACACGCCATTTACCAGTGGCTTTGCGTATGAGGACTACGTTGGAGATCCATCTTGGGTATTGGGCTTCCCGGAGGAGCCCAACTGCTTGGCTTTTGACAACGTGATCTCGGATCACGGTCTGCCGTTCTTGGTTGACGGGTCGCCTCCTTTGTTGAACTGGTAGGACCCGGATCCAGGAAAAGGAGATGCACCATCACCTCTGGAGGGATGCCTGGCAGCTCGTCGTCGAACCACGCGAACACGTCCAGATTATCCAGCAGGAAACTTCTATACCGCTGCTGTTCTACTTCTGCTAGTAACGCGCCAATGTATAGGACGTGTTCGGGGTCACTGTCCACTTGGACCGGAAGCAAGTCCTCGGCAGGAGTTCCGCAGCTGGTGGAGGAACAGGTGTTGGAGCCGCGAGTGGCTGCTTGTCCCTTAGAGAAAGGACATAACACCGTCGAGACTCGCGCTGGCATCCGAGCACCTCGCCGACCCCACGCGGGGTGGGGAACTTCATTTTCTGATGGAGGGACGAAGGCACCGCCTTGATCCGCCCGATCAGACCTCTACCAAGGATGGCATTGTATTCGGGCATGTTCCTGATGACCAAGAAATCCACTACCTTGGTCACACACTTTGGAGCCATCCCGAGGGTGATCGGGAGGCGAACTCTACCCATAGGCTAAACCGACACCCCCGAGAAGCTGAACATAGGCGATTCTACAGGGGTGAGCTGGTCAATTTTTAGGCCCATAAGGAGATAGCAATCATAAGCCAATACGTCGGTGGCACTTCCATTATCTACCAGAATCCTGCGCACATTACAATGATTGATGGTTGCCGAAACGACCAACGCATCAGTGTGCGGGGTGGTAACCCCTACAAGGTCTTCGTCTGAGAAGGTTAAGGCCTCCTCAGACTGTGCGTGCGCGGGATTAGGGGGATAAGGAGCCGACCGAGGTATCGGAGGTCTATCCACGACATGCACTCGCCTTGCGTAATCGCGTCGGCTGTGAGTTCTCTCTTCGCCTGCGCCGAATCCTCCTGCGATCACATTGATTTCTTTTCCGTTGGGCTCTTTGTTGATCGACTACTCGAGAGTCCGCTCTCGGCGTCTGGGGCGGTCTTCATTCCGGCGCACGAACCGTCCGAGGTAGCCGCGCTTAATGAGGGACTCAATTTCGTCCTTGAGCTGGCGGCATTCGGAGGTATCGTGACCGTGGTCGCGGTGGAAGTGAAAATACTTCTCCTGGTTGCGCCGTCGGGGATCGGAGCGCATCCTCGGTGGCCACCTAACATATGGTTCATCCCTGATCTTTGCCAGGATCTGTTCGGGTGCCACCGTCAGCGGTGTGTAGTCAGTGAAGGGGCGTGGTTGGCGCGGTGAGTCGCCGTTGCGCCGTCCTTTCTTCCGATCACGGTCGGAACCGTTGTCGGAAGGCCTCTTCTTGTCCGATGGTTCTCCATGCTCCGCCCGGCTAGCAGCCAGACTCTCTTCGCACATCGCATGGTGTTATGCAGTGGAGAGGAGATCGGCAAGGGTGGAAGGCTGCTGCACTCCCAGCGTCCTCTGCAGGAAACCATCACGAGTACCCTGGATTAGGGCACTGGTGGCTAACGAGACATCGAGGTGCGGGATGCGGAGCGCCTCAGTCTGGAACCTCTTAACGTAGTCCCAGAGTGCTTCTCCCTTCTTTTGTCAAACAACAAGAAGGGAGGCCGCAGTGCGCGGCTGCGATCTTCCGCCCGAGAAGTTGTCCCGAAAGGACTTCTTCAACTGGTGGAAGGAAGAGATGGAACCTGCAGGGAGGGCTTCGAACCAAGCCCGAGCAGTTTCTTTCAAGGTGGCCGGAAAGGCTCGGCATTTGGCCGCATCAGATGCTCCATGGAACACCATATGCGACCCAAACCTGTGGATGTGATCCGCGGGGTCAGTGGCACCGTCGTACGGCGCGATGGTAGGCAGAGGGAGCTTGGGAGAGACCCGAGCCTCCAGGATCTCCGCAATGAATGGGGAGCGGAAGTTCAGGTCCTCCTCGGCCGGAGCTTTTCTCTCAGCACGCTGGACCATCGCGTCCACACGACGTTCCAGGTCGATGACGCGGCGCAAGCGCCTGGCGAACTCCTGTTCGGAGTGGGCCGAGTCTGCACGCCAAGACTTGTGGGAGTTGGCTCCCACGACCGAGCGCGGCAGGCGCGGGGCCGCCGCGAAACAACGGGGCGAATTGCTGCGGCGCTTCAGTGCTCGTTCATCAGACGGAGTGTGGCGCGACCTCCGCGGCGAATCAGTGTGCTGCTCCTGAATCAACCCTGCTGGGGCAGGAGGTGCACGCGATCGCCGGTGAGATGACTCTGCCTGGCGCTCCTGCGGAACGGAGGCTGCCAGGACCGGCTGCCAGGGCCAGTTGGGCCTGGAGACCCAGGCAGATGCCCGTCAGCTGCTGCATTTGTCCCTGGAGTTCGGCCATCTCCAAGGCAGTTGCAGGCACGACAGCGGTGGGCGCAGGGACGCCCCCGGTCGCGGCAGCAGGAGCTACAACGACATCGACGGGGGGGGCCCGTTGACGGGAGTTCGCCCGCGACTGGTGGGACCTCGTCATACGGCTCCCTATGTTCTGGTACGAGGATCGTCCGCGAGCCATGGCTGTTGTTCTTTCCCACAGACGGCGCCAAAAGTGTGGAGGTGATTTCCTGCTTGGGCCGGAGCCAAGCAGGCCTACACTTGAAATAAGGGAAGAAGGACGCCGGTAGCGGATGGGTGCTTGCAAAATCAGAAGGGGATCAGGGGGGCCCAGTTGAAGAACTGGGGAGAACCCTCCGATGCCTAAGTTATAGATGGATTCAAAGGCTTGGAAGAAGAAGGTTCAGTATTGCGTAAGAGAGGTGTGTCTTGGATTGCGTACCTCTGCATGGAGGCTTACTGGTGCCTTTTATAGGCAGGAGTGCTGAGGGAGAGGGATGGAATGTCCCTAATTAATGCCGCACAGGGCGCGCCCGTTAGCGTCCTTAGCGGGGGAGTTATGCGTTGAGGCACTCTACAGTTAATGCACCACTCGATTGTGGGGCGCGCGTGGTGTAGCCATTATAACTACCGCGAGGGGATGAAGGGCTGCTTGGATTCTCCTGGGCAGAAGGTACCGAGCAGTTAGCCTGCTCGGTGAGCCAGACCTGCTGCTCGGTAGTCAAGCCTGCTGCTCGGCGCCTGATGTTCGAAGGCATGGCTTGCTGCCAGATGCCTGATGCAAGGAAGTGCTGTCCATTCCGAAGGGGTTTTCGGCACAAGCCGAGCAGACCCTGCTCGGAAGGAAGGGCCTTTGGCCGAACATGCTATGAGGTACCCTGAGGTGGCTCTTGGATCCCGCTGGTACCCGAATGCAGGGACCGGACTCAGGACCTTGAAGCCGTTTTTGAAAAGTCATGGCGCCTTGTGAGAGGGCCACGTCTGCCTACTGAATTGGGTTGGGCCATAATGGGGCCAGCGCACGATGGTGGCTAGAAATGGCCACCACAATATATATATTTATATATTTATGGTTGTATATATATGTGCATACAGTTATATTCATATGCTTATGGCTATACACATATCCTTATGGTTGCATTTATACATTATGGATTTATTTAAATGTATGATTGTATGTCTGTGCTTGTATTTGTACATATGTTGTGGAGGTCATTTCTCGCCTCCTAGGGCTGTAGGCCCATCATAGCTCATCAAAGATTCAGAACAACGGCTACTCGGCCACGTGTCCCAGGGCACCGAACAAGACATGTTCCCAGAGGCCTCCAGATAGCCCCGAACTTGGTCCCTCCGAACACGAACAACAAGGAGCCACCGAACACTGGACAACCTCACCGAACAAGTCTACGATCTCCTGTTCGGTGCCTACTGAAGCAATCATGGCAAGCGGCCCTTAGCCTCCCTATAAGATTCAATGAGACGGCGCGGCACGCCGTTCCACGACCTGAGCGCAACCCTAGCGCGAGACCCCAAGAGACGCCTTGAACAGACATCCCCTGTCTGGGGAACTCAACAGTCGCGTCTTTCCCAAATATCATTGGAGAAGGTGTGTTTAGACCCTTCAGGTCCCATGCCTATATAAGGAATATGTAACTTTCATGCAAAGGTATGAGCATTTACCCCCTCACAATCACCCACATGCAAGATCACACACACAAAATAACCCTTTCCTTCAAACCAGGGCTGTAAACGGGTCGGGTTCGGAATCGGAAACACAGATTCCGATACCGATTCCGATAACTGAAATATGGTTCCGATTCCGATTCCGATAAGAATGGTTAATTCCGATTCCGTTCCAATTCTGATAACATTACCGGAACCGAAATTCCGATAAGGTAAGATGTTTACCATAATTTTACCTTGAGTTTATGATAATTTATCGGAATAACCGATACCGATACCGATTATTTTTTCGATTCTGATAACTTATCGGAATATCCGATACCGATTTCGATAGCTATCAGTATCATTTTCCGATTCCGAAACCGATAATTTTTATCGGTATCGAGTCGGAATATCGGATTATCGGGTTCCGTTTACACCCCTACTTCAAACCTTGTGACAGTCATCTCTGACTTTGGCATCAGAGGGTTCTCCCAGTTCTTCAACTGGATTTCCCTAACGTCTTCTGGTTTTGCAGGCCATCATCTGCACCGGTGACCGTTCGCTCCCTGTTCTCAAGTGAGAACAACCAAATCAACACCACATATGTGTTTATGATTATATATATATATATATATATATGTATGTATGAATGATTGTATATATGTGATTATGGTTTTATATTTGAGCTTATGGTCGTATATATGTACTTATGTTTTCATATATCATTTTATGTTGGTATTCATGTACTTATCGTTGCACATATATGCTTATGACTCTTTCTGTAACGTCGGGGTCGTTCGGATCTGTGTTTATTGGTTCTGGTGTGATGCTCATGACCAATGTGGGGTCATTGAGCCTTGGTCGTGGCTTCCGCGTGTGGTGTGGGCCAAAAATCCAGACCCAAATATCCCACAAGTTCACTGGTTGTGAACACAACAGAGTGGGGCGTCGCGTTTTGAACGCGACGGTCTCATGTGTCACATTCTCCGCATCGCCTTTCTGACACGTGGCATGGTGAGTTTTTAGAAGGCGACGGTTAGGTGTGTCATGTTCTGAAGGCGACAGGATGCTACGTCACGTTCTTGTTTCCGGTTGGGATAAGTTTGGCCCTCCAACCAAACAGAGCAGGAAGCTCTGTTCGACCGGGGAGAGGCTTGCTGCGGCAATTTCCGGTGATGTCAGCCTTCAAGCTTGTGTCTTGATGTGGTTTTGGCGCGTAGAAGCTGCTTGGAGCATGGAGAACACCGATCGAGCCTCGTTCTGTGAGTTCTTCTTGTTGGTAGGGACTTTCCTTGTCTTATTCGCATTCTTTGATTGATTTAAAGCATGTTTAATATGTATCGATGCGTGGTTGTGTTTCCAGTATAGTGTAATTGATTTGTAGAAGCTTGGTATGCATGGAAATTTGGATTTGAGCTAGTTTTTGTGTGAGAACCGCAGTATTCTGTCTGTAAAGGTGACGGATCGGCCTGTCGCATTTAGGTCGCGACCACTGGCCCCATCGCGTTCTGGTTTGTGAACGCGGCCTGTCGAGCCGTCGCGTTATTAACACGACGATAGACTCCGTCCAGTGTGGAATTGCAATTTGTCAGGCCGTCGCATTTGTAGCACGACAGTGCCCTCGTCCTGTTCTTCTGTCCAAAGTAAGTTGTTAAGCCTTGGGTAATGAGGGTCCTGTGTGGACCTAGCTTAGGTCGTTTAGGATATTTTATGTTGGTCTGAGTTGATTAATGATTAGTAAAAACATGTTTAGGTTAATGGTTATGTTAATCATGTTAAGCATGTTAAAAATGTTATGCGATTCATATGTGTGGTTTATGTGCATAGTGGTGTGTTGCTATGGAGGTCATGAAATGACCAATGACAGGCAAGATTGTAATGTAGTTTATGTGTATAGCAGTGTGTAGTTGCTTGGAGGTCACGTGGTGACCAATGATGAGCTGATTATGGTTTGTGTATCGTGGTATAAGTTTTATGGTTGTGTTAAGTAATCGGCGTGGTTTGTGTGCTTGTGGAGTTTGGTGGTCCGGTGCCTATTCCGAAATACCTCTCTAGTCGGGTACCCCAGGTTTTGTGTGAGTCAGGCACATTAGTGCTCGGGATTTGTCCCTGTACTTTGTGTACCATTGAGGTCTATGTCGTCTTCCTAGACACCCTCACTTCTGTGTTTGAGTTATACATCCGGCTGAGGGAAAGATGACAGTGGGCAGCGACTTGTGTTTGTGGGTGTGCGGTCACTTGTAGCACGCTCGTGGTTGGGGGTACGGACACTAGTAGACGTACTGGGCCCCAACTAGTCATGTTTTCCAGTGCCTCACTTTAGAGAGCTTAGGCCAGAGTCCCTAAAGGTGCCAGGCATGGGCCTGCAGTTGTGTGCGGTCTGCAGGTGTGGTGTTGGTTGGTCTCCACTGTTCTTTGGCTTTACTATGTGGTTGTGGAGCGGCAGTTGGACCTTTCGTCCGTGATTGCGAGAATGAGATATAGTTCTTGTGTTGTTCGGGTTGGATACTGGCGTCATGAACCGGTAGTCTGTTCCCATGTGGTGGCGTCGTTCCCTCCGACTCGTGCTTTGCCAGCAGTTGTGGCTTGTGAATGGTGACCCACCGGTTGTGGTTTGACTCGCTGTGGTGTGCCTTGTAGGAGGCACAGTTGTGTTGCAATTTTGTTTGTGGTGGTGGTTTATCGTGGTACCTCGTGGCTTTAGGTACCTGGTCCCTGTGTGGGTTGTTGGCTGTTGTGGCACGCAATGTGCTAGCCTTATCAAGTGTTAAGGTGGATCAGTTTCTGTGGAAGTCGCGTTGTGTGACCTTCCATTTGTGGTGTTGTACCCTTGTGTGGGTAGTTCTCTGATGTGTTTGCTATCGTGGGAATTGTTGTGGACTAACCCTTGTGGTTAGCCCCGTTACCTTTCGTTGGTTGTTGGCTTGTGTGGCCTTGCATCACTCGTTCGTTTTGTGGCTGTGATGACCCAACCAGCAAACTGGCCCAACAACCGTACTAGTTGGTAGACTATCCAGGTAGGTCACCCATCCTGGGACTACTCCTAACTGAGCACACTTAACTTCAGAGTTCTTTTCCTACTTGAGTTCTAAAAATGACTAGTCTGAGTTGTTGGTAGTTTACTGATTTCGTCCATTTAACATATTCTTGTATGGGGTGTTACAATCTACCCCTCTTATATAAGCGACGTCATCATCGCTGCACACACATATAGCACATAGTCAAACCCCAGGCAGATAGGAATCTAGAGGTGGTCCCCACAAGCTCAAGAGGTGGCCCCCACAAGCTCAAGAGGTAGCTCCCGCTATGTAGCACTTTGCGCCGTTATGGCCTCAAGAGGTGGCTCCCATAGCATAGCACTTTGCCTTGTATGGCACTTAGATCCTGCACTTTCGGCTGGGCAAGTCTCTGATACTACCTCTGTAACACCCTCTTCCTACCACACACACAACACATACTTATGTACGAAAGAGGGGTTACGCTGACAAAATTCATTATGGAAAGACAAATCTGTGTCATGCGTAAAACGGGCAAACCATTCTACAAAGTCATCCTTAAAAGTATTATACATCAACAAGGTTCAATTGTACTAACATCCATTGTTTACATAACGAAAAACACTTTCTCTCTAGACTTTTAATATTACAACAAAAAATTCCTAGAGAGTTGCTAAGATTATGCTCTTCTTCTTGATCTGCAGCGGAAATGAAAGTACTCTATAGCTGAAATTGCATCCACCTTCAATCTAAAAGGGTTTGGATAAAACAAAGACATGAGTTGGGAGACTCAGTAGGTGGAAGTAAGCATAAGTCTTTCAATCAAATCCTGAATAGTAGCTTTTGAAGGACATAATATCTTCATTTTTGAATGTCCAGAATTCAAGGGTTTAATGTGTGGAAATTGTACAAAGTACGGATTTAGATCTAGTGTTAGAACAGAAGTCATAAGCCAAATTTCATAACTTAATCTGATAAAACTTGAGTAGTTAAGAATAGGAATACAAATTGCAGAAGTAAGTGAATATTCAGAAAGTGTGCATATGGATCAATGACAAACTTGCTCATGAACTTTCATACTTGACATAAATATATAGCCCAATTTGGTTTCTTATCGAGTCCAAACGAATTTTAGAATGAAAGTCACATATATCTTTTAAAATCTAGATCAAAACTTAATCTAGAAAAAAATGAATTCGACAGGCATCATACTGCTCTCAAGAGGTTAATAAATAACGTAAATACATCCTTAGTGCCTAGGTGATTCCAGCACCTCAGATCTTGTTCATTGCACAAGAACGAGGTTTATTACCCACCATCATCAGACCATTGACTTGGATTTACTTACAAACTGTCGCCCACGGCTGACCACAAGTGACTGGTGCTATCACAAGTGATCCTAACTCCCTCTTTGAAGAGAGCATTGTCTTAAGATCATAAGTTATATTTCATGAGCACAATAGAGATAGAGATTCAAAGATGGGTTGGTTGATGGTTAAATAAGTCATCTTGGTGGTAAAGTAGTTTAGAATCCAAGAAAATAGGAAAGACAACTTATTTGGACAACACAGAAGTGTATCAACTTGAATTGATGAAGAACTGGTTCTGTTTGTCAACAAATATGGGTGGTTGTCGACAACTATTGGTTGGTTGTCGACAGCTACTGTCCTATCCAAAACTATTTTCATGAATCTGGGCTCTAATTGTCGACAGCTACTGGTGGTTGTTGACAGACGACTGGTGGTTGTCGACAGCTACTGGTTGGTTGTCAACAGCTTTGGTTTCTGGGTTCTGGAACCCATATGTATCTATCGACATATATGATCTGTCTGTTGATAGACACTGGTTTTCTTTCTGGGAGGGGTTAAAATCGGCTGGAAAGACACTTTTAAAGTGATACTACTCTATACTGAAGCTCAACCAATGGTTTTGGGTCTTGAACACATTCCTATACATAAGATTCCATGATCAACATGATGAAACAACTTGAAGGATGAAGTGAGGAGACCTTCACAGTATGGATAGCATGTGGGGAGATATAGGAAGAGAGAGGAAAGGTAATAACAAAGGTGGAGGCTTAATCTCAAGGACTCTAACTGAAGTAGGAAGAGAGAGAAAGATAATCCTACTTGAGGATGAGAAGAAGTCCTCCTTCCTTCTTCTACTCTTCTCTTGGGCGTGGCTTCTCCTACGGCAGTAGAAGGAGCAACAACAGCAAACAGAGGTGATGTAGATGTGTCCAAAGGGTACATAGGAGTGAATAGATGGGGTTTATATAGGATGTCCAAGCTACTCAAGGGATGAGGATGAGGGAATTCCCCATCATTCCTCAGCCTCCTTCATCAGCCACGATAGGAGCTTATCAAAAGCCCAGGTTGCATGCATTTTCATGCATGCCAACACGGAGAGGCTAATCCTAATGATTATTCTAACTTGAGGTTAGCTTTAGCCACGTTGGGAAGGCTTTTACCCACACCCCAACACGTGCCATAGCCTTACTTCAAGGCTAAGCACCTCTCGTGAGTAATATTACATAAATCCCTTACGTAATTGCAATTTAATTCCTTTGTTTCATTTGGACCTTTAATTTAGTATCCATATGATGTCCATTTAAGATGAAATTTGAAACATAAGCTAATTGAAAGGTGCTTCAAATTATGGTGATTTTAGTTTAATTTTTTAATTTATAATTTTGTTGGGTGAAAATTGCCCCAAAAATAAATAAATCGACTAAATCTCGATATTTGTGCACAGTAATTATGGATATATATATATATATATATATATATATATTTGAAATCAACATATTTTTATGAGAATTATGGTGGTCTCAGAATTTAATTATGTTATCAAAATCCGGTGTCGTCTTGTCGGGGTACGCACGACCGAAAGTGGTACTGGTGTATGACAGTGTGTCCTACATACACCCTTGGGTCTAAATATCTCAATTTAAGACTAATTAGTATGCATAAATAGAAATTACTAAGTAAATCATGATGTTTAAAATTTGAGGATATTACATTCCTTCCCTTGTTAAAATAAATTTCGTCCTCGAAATTAACAAAATTTACTTACCAAATAGTTGTGGATACTTCTCTTTCATTTCTTGCTCCAACTCCCATGTTTCTTCTTCGATGAGTGTGTTTCTCCATAAGATCTTCACCATAGAAACTACTTTGTTTCTGAGAACTCGTTCCTTCCTGTCCAAAATTTTTACTGGTTTCTCTTCTATGGTTAAATCTGATTGTACCTCCACATCTTCATGATTGATTATGTGTGAAGGATCCATTATGTATTTTCTCAGCATGGATATGTGAAACACATTATGAATGTGTGACCAAGAGGGCGGTAGAGCTAATTGGTATGCTACTTCCCCTATTCTTTGCAGTATTTCAAAAGGTCCTACATATCTTGGATTGAGCTTTCCTTTCTTACTAAATATCATGATGCCTTTGGTTGGAGAGACTTTTAGAAATACATGATCACCCACATTAAACTCCAGTGGCCTTCTTCTTTTATCAGCATATTTTTTCTGTCTGTCTTGAGCTACTAGCAATCTCTTCCTAATTAGTTCAAATTTCTCTGAGCAGTTTTGAATTAATTCTGGCCCAATGAGATTTTCTCTCCCACTTCTGCCCAGCAGAGGGGTGATCTACAGGGTCTACCATATAATGCTTCATAAGGTGCCATCCCAATGCTTGCATGGTAACTATTGTTATATGCAAACTCAATTAGGGGTAGGTAATCATCCCAGCTGCCATGCCAATCTAAACTACACGCTCTCAGCATGTCTTCTAGTGTTCTGATAGTTCTTTCTGATTGGCCATAAGTTTGTGGATGATATGCTGAATTAAATCTTAATTGTGTACCCATGGCTGCTTGCAAACTTTTCCAAAATCTAGTAGTGAACCTTGTATCTCTATCTGAAACAATTGATAAGGGAATTCCATGAAGTCTCACTATTTCTTTTATATACAATTGAGCCACGTCTTCCAATGATTGAGTCTTTGTAATTGCTAGAAAATGAGCTGATTTAGTTAATCTATCCACAATTACCCAAATAGCATCATGCTTCATCCTTGTCTTTGGCAAACCCACTACAAAATCTATAGTTATCTGCTCCCACTCCCACACTGGGATTTCAATTAGTTGCATAAGTCCGGCTGGCTTCTGGTGTTCAACTTTAATTTGTTGGCATGTTAAACACTTACTCACAAAATCTGATATGTCCTTTTTCATTCCATGCCACCAAAATTGCTTTTTCAGATTCTGATACATTTTAGAGCTACCATGGTGGATTGAATACTGAGATTTGTGTCCTTCTTTCAATAATTCCTTTTTGATTTCTTCACTTTCCGGTATGCATATTCTGTTTTGAAACCTGATTATTCCTTGATTATCTTTGATGTATCCTGATTTGTTCACCATCTCTTTTAGTTTTTGATCTTGGTTCTGTACCTCACCAATTCTATCTACTAGTACTGACCTTACTGTCAATTGTGCCAGTATCATATTTCCTTCACCACACCTTGGTGAGTAATCAATCAGATCTGTCATTTCTTTCCATTATTGGTGTAATTGTAGTGCTCTTGATTTCTTTCTGCTCAAAGCATCAGCTACCACATTAGCCTTACTCAGATGGAAATTCACTGTAAAATCATAATCCTTCAAAAATTCTAACCATCTCCTTTGTCTTAAATTCAATTCCTTCTGAGAAAATATGTACTTTAAGCTTTTATAGTCAGTATAAACTTTAAATTGTTCCTCATATAAATAGTAGCGCCAAATCTTCAAGGTATGTATAATTGCTGCCAACTCTAGGTCATGGGCTGGATAGTTCCTTTCATGGTCCTTTAATTGTTTAGAAGCATATACTACAACTTTTTCATGCTGCATAAGAACACATCCAATTCCTTTTTGAGATGCATCTGTATACATTATAAATCCTCCTGATCCTTGAGGTAAAGTAAGAACTGGAGCAGTGGTAAGCTTCTCTTTTAATTCCTTAAAACTGGCCTCACACTTCTCATTCCACACAAAAGGTATCTCTTTTCTGGTTAACTGCACCAAAAGTGTAGCCATGGAAGAAAAATCTTCAATAAATCTCCTATAGTAACCGACTAATCCCAAGAAACTTCAGATTTCTGATGGATTTTTGGGTCTCTTCCAATTTAGAATTGCTTTAACTTTACTCAGGTCTACTGCCACACCTTTTCCAGAAATCACATGTCCCAAAAATTTCACTTCCTTGAGTCAAAACTCACATTTACTTAGCTTAGCATACAGTTGATGTTTCCTTAAGATTTGTAGTATAACTAGTTAAAAAAACGCGCTACGCGTGTGTTATATATTTGTAAGTGTGGTATGAAAAAAAGTTATATAATAAAAAAACTAAAATATATCATTATATGGTTCAAAATTTTAAAATTAGATTAAAATAAAAATATTTAATATATTAATAATTGGTATATATTATTATGTAAATTGATGTATTTCATTATCTCTTAGAGTCTTATAGAATCAAATTTTTTTTACCATTGAACTTGATATCCTAAACAAGGATTTAAGTAACATGACTATTAATAAAACTATCATCGTTTAAGAGTTTTTTTTTTCAACAAACAAGGATCTAATTTTTTTTGCTCCCCCACTTAACATCTTTTTAATTTTATCTATTCTTTTTGTTGATCAAAAGTAAACCTTCTTCCAACCTGTGGATGTAGAGAAGATAAATCTTTCATTCGAAAATACATGTAGATTGATACGCATAAGATTTTTTGCTCTTAATATGAACAGAGTAAATGTGTTCATCCATCACTACGAGAGAAAAAAAAAACGAAGAAAATAAACATGAGCTGTAAAGATTTTTTTTTTTCAAATGAATAATGATTTTAGGGCGAAGACAATGTTTATATTTTAAAGTAAATTTCAAAGTAAGATCACATAGAAAAATTTAAAGCATCTAAAATTCAATCTTTTTTATACAAAATATTTAAATGATCACATTTATTTACTATGTAAAAGTTCAAAAAGTGCATTGATATTTAATAATCACCAAAATATCTTCGTCAACATAAAAAAATTTGAAATGAAATAATATATTTATCACAAATCTATAGATATATACACAAAACTTAATACATAATATGATTGAAAAAAGGGATGTGAACAGTGGCAGCTGCTGGAGGGAAGTGGCCGCTGTGTGGGGGTCGTATGGGGGCTTCTCAGGCGTCCCTTTTTTCAAAGAGTAATGCTAGGCTCCCGGGGCACGCCCCCCGGTGCATTAAATGTATTTTTTGGCTATAATAATGCACACAAATACCTATGTTGTGCACATAAATAGCACAATAGTGCACACAAAATTATTTGTGTGCACTATTGTGCTATTTGTGTGCACTACATAAGTATTTGTGTGCACTATATAGATATTTGTGTGCATTGTTATAGCAAAAAAATGTATTTAATATACCGGGGGGCGTGTCCCTCCACATGTCATCATGTGGAGGGGCACGGCCTCTCCACGTCTACTGCCGAGAGCATAGTATTTCTCTTTTTCAAACCCCACTGGAGAGTAGCTAGCAGGATCCCTTGATTGGCATACTACTCCCATAGTGCATGGGCCAAGGCTTTCTGAACCCTCCAGCTCAAGCTCTTCCAAAAGAATTGCAAGACCACCTCGGCCACTTCTCTGACGAGCTGCCGACGTTTTCCACGCCATCCATCCCACCCGACCTTTCCCTCCGCCGGTAGCACCGTCAAGGGAGGCGGCACCACTGTCCCCTCCACTCCGACCCTATCCCTCGCCACCCTCACCAATACTACTCCGTGAGCTTGTACATCTCACCTGTGTATGGAGCTGGAGGAGGGGCAGCAGGTGTGGACGACAGACCTGGTGGTGACAGACCCCCCCACAACCCCCCCCCCCCCCCCCCCCACCCACCTCGCTGGTGTGTTCTCTCCTCCCACGTCTTCCCCTCCCTCTCCATCACCACCACACCCCCCGACACGGTAGTTTAACCAGGGGTCCCTTAACCCAAAAAACATTAAAAAAACCTACCTGCCTCGCCTTCTGAATTGTCAGACTCGGGACACACCATTTTATCATCTTGTGTAAACATAAGACTTTGAAGAACTTCTCTAGCACTAACATTGCTATTTTTAAATAGCCAGCACCCATATGAACAGTGGACCAAGTCTCATGAACTTGGCAAGGGTTACTTTCTTGTTGCCCTCTTTCGGTGCTACGAACACATTTGCTTCGTTGAGGATGCTCGGGTTCACGCTCCCTCCGATGGCGTAAAGCCCCCATCCCTGGTAGAAGTTGTTCACGACATGGGCGTATCCATGCCTCACCCTACGTTCGTGGTAGTGATCGATTAAAAGTTAATTTCATCCTTTATACTTACGGGGTTTGAGTACTTGTTGGCCAAATTTATTACCTGGGCATGCGCTGATTGGCGCGGGGGCCGAACCTGCTGTAGACGACGGTGACCTTCATGTTCCTGTCCTCGGCGTAGTTGTCATCGTGGCTGAGCAGCATCACCTTGTTGTGGTTCCTGAACCAGTTGTTGGAGACGGTGACCATGGTGGAGCCCCGGGTGACGTCCAGCAAGCCGTCATAGCAGTCGTACAGCGTGTTGTGATCGATCCAGATCTTGCTGGAGCTGATCAGGAGGATGTTCTCCATAGTTGTTGCTCGCTAGATACGCGCCCGCTGTGGTGCCCCAGCAACAACTTCTGAGGTGAAGGCTGGCAATGCGTTCGAAACTCCTTGGCAATTTGCAGCACTGTGCTCCTTTAGCGCCCCCGGTTGCAGAATTCTTCTTCCACCGTCGCCCCAGGGAGTGCTGCGTGGCCTCTATGCCCATCTTCGTGAACCCCTTCTCGGTCGAGATGTGGGTGCTCACCAAGCGCGCCTTCACCAACACGTGCCGCATGCCGGAGCTCTTCACTGTCCAGATGGGCGCCGTGTTGGTCACCGGCTCAAGGAGCTCATCAAGGGGACTCACGTCATCGCCGCCTCCATGAGTCATGACCATGGAGGAGATCACCAGGAACTCCATGGTGTGCACTGTAGCAGCGCGGCTATAGTAGCATGAAGCAAACGCGGGCGCAGAGGCTGGCGCATGCAACGCGCGTGGGCGACCCGCGGGGGGCTGCTGGCGCGTGGTGCTACGCGGGCGTCTGGTGGGTGACACGCATGGGCGGCCTGGCGCGCGGGCAGGCAGGGCGGCCGGAAGAGGAGGCCTGTCACGGGTTGTGCAGGCGGGGCGCAGTAGGTCGAGAGAGAGAGAGAGAGAGAGAGAGAGAGAGAGAGAGAGAGAGAGAGAGAGAGAGAGAGAGAGAGAGAGAGAGAGAGAGAGAGAGAGAGAGAGAGAGAGAGAGTAGAAGAGAGGGGGAGGACACGCCGATGCACATACGTTTCGTTTAGCGATACGTTTCCTTCAGCGTTAATTGTGCAGAGATATGTGCATACGTTTAACTCTGTATTTGCATACGTTTTCTTCTTTCAAATTTTACTTTTAACACTGTCATAAAAGATGAGGCGAACCTATGCATAAGTTTCCTTCGTTTACTCTGTCATAAAAGATGAGCCTAACCAGGCTCTTCAAAAGATTAACCGGACGAACTCTGTCATAAAAGATGAAGCGAACCAAACCAAAGATGAAGCGAACCGGGCTCTTTAAAAGATGAACCAGACGAAAAAGACAAAGTGTCTCTTCTAATATATAGTTATAGATTCTCAAATGTTCTTGGTGTTCTTCTTCATTAGATCAATATATCAACACATCATCTATAAATACCACCACAAAGTTGTCCAAATAAGGTTGGAATAACTTGTTCATCAGGTCCATAAATACAACAGGTGCATTAGTCAGTCCAAAGGATAGTACTAAAAACTCATAATGTCTATATCTGGTTCTAAATGCTGTCTTGGGAATGTCATCTTCTTTAATTCTCAATTGATGATACCCAGACCTTAGATCTATTTTTTAGAATATTGTGGCAGACTGTAGTTGGTCAAATAGATCATCAATTCTAGGTAGTGGGTATTTGTTCTTGATTGTGACCTAATTCAACTTCCTATAATCAATGCATAATCTGAGAGATCCATCTTTCTTTCTAACAAACAATACCGAAGCTCCCCATGGTGACACACTAGGTCTAATAAAACTTTTGTTTAATAAGTCTTGCAACTGCTTCTTTAATTCTGTCAACTCAGCTGGTGCCATTCTATAAGGGGCTATAGATATAGGTAAAGTTCCAGGCAAAAGTTCAATGGCAAAATCAATTTCTCTACTTGGAGGTAATCTAGATAGATCTTTAGGAAAAACATCTGGAAATTCATTCACAATATCAATATCTTGGACTGACATCTGTTTATGTTCATTTGATATGGCCATTATACTTGCCAAGTAGCCTTGACAATCATTTCTCAACTATTTAATGGCTTTAAGTGCTGATATAGTCTTCTTGTTTCCATTAATCTTTGGACATCTATAGCTGAAAATTTCTAATCTCAGCCTTTTAAATGTTAAAACCTTCTTATGACAATCTAATAATGCATGATTTTCTGCCAACCAATCCATTCCCAGTATTATGCCAAAATCTTGCATGTTATCTAGTACATATACATATGCTGTAAGTTCATGCTCTCCAATTTTTAGGTTTATTTCAAGGATGACAGAGGTAAGAACAGCTATTTGACCAGTAATACAGTCAAGTACCACACTTTCTACCAATTGTTCTAATTTATGAGATATAGAATTAACAAACATCTGAGAAATAAAAGAGTAAGTAGCTCCAGGGTCAAATAACACTCTAGCATACATATTTTTAGTCAGAAGAATACCTTCAGCTGCAGTGGGGGTGTCTTGAGCTTCTTCTTTTGTCAAAGCGAAAACTCTAGCTGGTCCTTTGGGTGGTTGTGTTGGGGCTTGTTGGAAGTAGGGTTGTGGCTTTTGTGGATTGACTGGTCTGCCTTGAGTGGACAGTCATTGATCATATGTCTTTTATGACCACATCCAAAACATTTTCCTGTTACTTTCCAGCATTCATCACCTGGGTGTTTTCTTCCACATTGGGCACACACAGGCCAACCCTTTTTCTGTTTTCCCTGTTGCTTAGTTGGATCAACCTTTCACTTTTGACCTTTCGTTTCATTGGCGTACAGATTTCTCTTCTTGCCCCCATTAGTTTCTTTATTTTTTATATACTCTACAAATTCAGATTCAGCTATAAACGCAGTCTTTAGTGCCATTGTCATGCTCTGGGGATCCAGTGGAGCTACCCTGCTCCTCACATTGGGTTTCAATCCTCTCACAAATTACTTTACCCTCCTAAGTTCATTGTCGCAAATGTGGGGTGCATATTTTTCCAGTTCAGTAAATTTTGTTTCATATTCTGCCACTATCATATCTTTTTGTTCCAATTGCAAAAATTCCACTTCTTTTCTATCCTTAATGTGTGGTGGGGTGTATTTCTCATACAACTCTCTTAAAAATTCCTCCTAATTGATGTTATCCTCTCTATTCCTGAATGCATTCCTTATGGCAGATTGCCACCACTCATCTGCTCTATCTTGAAGCATATAAATTGCCAGTAGGGCTGTTCATAATTTGGTTCAAAACGAACCGAACCAACCAGTTCGGTTCGGTTTGGGCCCCTACACAGTTCAGTTCGGTTTCACTTCCTAAAATCGAATAAACCATATATATATATATATAATATGTACATTTATAACTCAAATAAAGTGTAGGGCAGTTGGTTAGCGTTGGGAGCCTGGGAGGCGCCGAGTTCAAAACCGGCCTCCGTTAAACAGAACTTTTTTTGTCAAAGAAGGTAACATATCTAAAGATTTGCTATAAAAACATGCCAAAACTAGGATTCGAACACCCCACCTATCACCTACAGGGCCAGCGCCTTAGCCATCAAGGCAAGCACGTAGTTGTGTAATAAAAAGCATTACACTTCAATTTAAACCGGACTGAACCAGTACGGTTTGGTTCGAGTTGACCTTGGGATTCGGTTCGGTTCAGTTTGACCAAAAAAATGAGTCAACCCGGACCGAACCAACTCGTGTTCACCTCTAGTTGCCAGTGTGACTTTGTCTTCCTCTTCACATTTAATTGCCTTAAATATCTTCTCCATTTCTCTATCCCATCCTTCTACCACCTCAGGTTGACTACTTTCTTTGAAGGCTGGAGGTCCCATCTTCTTGAATTTTTCTAGCAAGGATGCTCCAGAAATTCTTTCTCCATTCATGTCTTGTTGGTTCTTCATTAGGGTTTGCACTAACCCCTAGAATGACTGCATAAAAGTGGCCAAATTAGGAGTCCCAGCTGTAACGACCTGAGAACCCGACCCTCAGCCCATGCCGAGGACCCGATTTTTGCGGTCGCCGCCCACGGATCCAGGGACCCGAAAGGGCTATAATCTACGTCTAACAGGATATGTAACGGAAGTAAACGTCAACTGCTAAACTAGAAGTGTACGTGCGGA
Organism: Colocasia esculenta; assembly: GCA_014218235.1. Lineage (NCBI taxonomy): Eukaryota > Viridiplantae > Streptophyta > Magnoliopsida > Alismatales > Araceae > Colocasia > Colocasia esculenta. Next base: position 64,239,162 of record CM024766.1, read on the forward strand.
AACAGAAAAGAGAGTGAGACCACCACGTACCACTCTAAGTACAGTCCTAACGCATGCACGCTAGTACAAGTAAAAGGCAGGGGAAGAACAAGTCCCTTAGGGGCATACCCCGAGGGTGATGTACACTCAAAAAGGGGAACCACTGCTAGCTACGGGGACTCCGACTTCTGCCCCGTCTCCTCCGCCCGGCACACGCCTTGCTGCTGCTGAGAAGTCTCACCTGGGAAAAGGAGGGATGAGCTTCACAACAGAAGCTCAGTAGGGACTACCAATCTCCTACTGGTTCTAAACAGGTAGGAGAAATATAAATATCAAATGAAAGACAGCAGTTTATATCTTCTACCTACAACGGAAGTGCAGAAGCGAAACTACCACTAGCACGGTACGGAAAGTACACACGGTCGGAAACTCCGTACGACTGCTCGTCGTGACCACCACACGGCTAGCGAACACAGACGGAGGGAACTTCGCCTGGACAAAGAACACTAGCTATGGAAACACTACTACTAGTTAAGATTAGGTGCGTCCACCGACGTCTTATCCTCGACCCAGGTCCTGACCCTCAGGTCTCGTCAGAGCGAGGTAGGACACAAGGTAACACAACAGTAACTTCCGTAGTCTGGCCGGACTACGGTCCCATACCTGGCCTCTCTAAGCGGTTCTGGGGCCGTAAAGAGCGAGGCAGTGAGAAGAAGGACTGGCTGGCCTGCGCCGGGTAGAACTCCTAACTGTCCTCAGTGTCCCAGACCACCCACGAGAGCTCTGCAAGTGACTTACACGCCACTGTCCTAACCACCGTTTCCCCTAAGCTCTAGAGTCCGCCTAGTGGCTGCCAACTCGAGCACACTCGTAGCCCAAAGTACTCCCTCGACAGGCTCCAGAGGAAGGGGGTCCCAGGTAACGGTAACAACCTCTCTCACGGGACAAGCCTCAAGTGCCGCGCACCGGGTGAAGGACTAGTGTAGACCGTACTAGGGGACTAGCACAGGTGCCTCGGGTATAGTAAAAGAAAAGCAGAAACGGGAAAGACCAAAACCTGTCTCTCGGTCGGGGTCGCGATGTAGCGGGCTGTCGCGATCTTGTCGCGACGCCCAACCTGGTCGCGACACTGTCGCGGCGGCCTAAGCCGACGCGACTAAGTCGTGACACATCTGGGCGCCGCGACGATGTCGCAGCGGCCTCACTGACTGTGACATCATCGCGACCCCATGATAGGTTGTGTCTTCAGTCGGGGGGGGGGGGGGGGGGGTTCCGAAACCATCTCCTCTAGAGATCGCCCCAAAACGCCAAACAAGCATTCCACAGGGGGAGGGGAGCATGCTTAACATGCAAGAAATCCATTAAATCATCCAAGCCACCCACAACCCCACGAAAATATGGATCTACGCTCGAGGAATCAACTCACACAACCATGAGCATGGATTCCTCACTCACCCAAACCCTCAAACCAACGAGAAACACGTGAAGGATCGAGGAAAAGGTGTGGATAAGATCTAGAAGGGGGGGATGAATAGATCTATGCCACTTTCTGCGGAAGCTTAAATAGTTTTAAAACACTTTTGAATCAGAGGCAATTTTATCAGTGAAAAACCACAGATCTGATGAGATTTGAGTGAGTTGGTAAAAATAGATGTGAAATCAGTTGATTAAGTGAACTTTAAACGATCCTATGCAGGCATCTAACGGATAATGAAATCAAACCACAGATAGACAAGTGCACAAGGATTTTTAGGTGGTTCGGAAATCACCCAAGTGATTCCTACATCCACCCCTCACACCCTATGAGGATTCACTAAAACAACCGAGTACACACCCACTGGAGCCTGACAACTCCAACACTTGAGAGCTTACAACTCACACAACTTCTAGAGCAAGACTACTCTAGAACCACTGAGCAAGACTGCTCAACACAACCTTGAGTTAGACAACTCAAACTGAGCATGACGGCTCACAACAACCTGAGCACAATGCTCACACAATGGTTGCTAGACACCAACTCAAGACATAGACCTTCTAGCACCGATCTAGTCGAAAATGAGAGCATTAATGAGAGCTATGCAGAAGCACTTGCATAATCTCAAAAGATATCTCAGAAGAACAGAAGTACAGTGAATTGTATTAAATAGCTTCGTTCTTCAAGTGTACTCCCTTGTAGAAGCTTGGATTGGGAAGAGGCTTACAGTCTTGAAGTCCAAAACCGATGCTCTGCACTTTGGAGTTGTTGGATCTTCCTTGAGTTCTTCTCCAACAAAGGCTTCTACAGGATCTGCTTCCTTGGGATGCTTCAGAGGTTTCTTCAAGAATCACACTCCAATTCTCACACTTGAATTGGTGAGAATTGGTCTTCTGGAAGCACTCGTAGAGCAGAGGAGGGAGACAACCTCTTGTAGCCGCCAGGAAACTTCCAGGAGGCTCTAAGAGCTTTGTTGGGTCTCTCTTATGGATGGATGGCCAATAGAGGGCCTTTTATACCCAAAAGAGTCCAAAGATACCTTTTAGGTATAAGGGCACACGATCCTAGGTTGATTCCCCATCGGCCTGGGCTGACACGTGGCAGCCATCCACTTTAAGTTGCAAACTTTCCGTAGTGTGTCGACCTGCCCTGGTGGTGGTGTCGACACACTGTCCCAAATATGAGAACTGATGTTCTGGGAAGAAGGTCCCGTGTCGACCTGCTCTGAGAGTGTGTCGACCTGCTGTCCAAATCTGCAAACTAGTTGTTCTGGGAACTGGGTCCAGTGTCGACTGCTCTGAGAGTGTGTCGACCTGCTGTCCCAATTCTGCAAACTGGCTGTTCTGGGAACTGGGTCCAGTGTCGACCTGCTCTGAGAGTGTGTCGACCTGGGTACACTTATTCCTGGAATCTGCAACTCGTGTCGACACACTCTTTGACATGTGTCGACACAGTCTAGGCAATTCTTCAGCTTTTTGCCTTGAGACTGAGGTGATGTGTCGACACCATTGAGGGGTGTGTCGACACTTCTTTGTAAAAAGGTGTTTGTACCTAAAAATTAAACACATATATCATTAGTAAAATATTTTATTATGAGTACAAATGATAAGTGTTCAGGTATGATGTTTTGACATGTTTCATTTCAATTGCTTTAAAATTACCTCTTGTCATCATCAAAATAGGAGGGAAATGATATGAATATGCATTCAACCCAACAATCTCCCCCTTTTTGATGATGGCAACATTAAATCCATATACAATGAGGTTTGATGAAGTGTGATTTTAAGCAATTTTTGTTATTCACATTTTTATTTTCTTTTTGTTTAAACTTGTCAAAGACCTTTTGATATTTTTCAGTAACAGATGATGATGTATTTATGGAACACAATGTTACTTGAAATGAGAATTTTTGTACACAGAAGTCAAGCAACTTGACAAGTAATCATTCAATCACATTCAAAAAGATTTTCAATCACATTAAATACACAATTGAGAAAATCATTCAAGCCAAGCAAAACATTTCATTTCATTCAACAAGAGAACCATTACAATCATTCCAAAAGATTACAAACATTTGTTCTTTCTTTCTCTCCCCTTTGACATCATCAAAGCAAGATTTACATTAAGTAGAAGATGGAGGAGGAGGAGGAAGTGGAATTAAGATGGTCTCTATGTCAGACATCTTCTTTCTCCATGAAGTCAAGCTGGTCTTGATTTGATCTTGAATGGTTGTCAGTTTGGTGTGCAAGAGTGTTCCATTCTATCTGAATTTTTATCAAGGTGGCTTGAATTCTGGCTAGATCAGCTGCAATGGGTTGTGAAGATGATGATGATCCAGCTGACCAACCAGGTCTTTGCATATCTTGAATTCCTTTGTCAAATCAGATATTGTTTGTCAATGTGCTCATTGAAGTTCCTCATGCTTTCCAAATCATCCACAAAATGAGCAAAGGACAGTCTTGTGCTGGTGATCTCATGTAATGTCTGGTTGGTGTTAAAACATCAGCTTGGGAATTTGCCAAAATTCCCGAAGTACTGTCTCTAATCTTGCTGGTGCTCCTTAGCTGTACTGAGGCATCTGCCAAGGTTCCAATCAATCTATTGAATCTTTGAGCTGCATAGTCTGAGGCAGCTTTTTGTTCTATGAACTTGGCAGATACAGTGTTCTCCATCTTTGAACCTCAACTCAAAGTTTGTGACATGGTTGAATGGAGGAGTTCAAGGTTTCAAATTTTTCATTGAGGAAGGAGAACAACTCTGGTGGAACAGGAGGCCCACCAGAAGATGTGGATGGTTGAAAATTGGGGTTGAGGAGAGAATGGGGAAACTGAGGTGAGAGAGGGGCATGAAAAGGAATTGTCACCTTCAGTTGAACTTGAGGCTGTTCCTCATTAAGGAGGCTGATCCTCTTGACCTTGGGGCTGGTCCCTTCAGCTGGAGGCTGTTCCTCTTGAGCTTGGGGCTGGTCCCCTTGAACTTGAGGCTGGTCCTCCTGAGCTTGGGGCTGTTCCCCTTGATCTTGAGGCTGTTCCTCCTGAGCTTGGGGGGCCTCAACCACAACTGGCCTCTTCTATTTGATTTCCCTCCAATCTAAATCCCATAAATTTTGGATATTCTTGAAGGTGTAGATGTTGGACTTGGGAATAGATTGGGACTTCTCATTCTCCAAGGGCACACCAAAGTGCTGGAACACTGAGGTCAGATGTGCTCCATAAGGAAGTGATCTCTTTAGGTCTTTCCTTGTTGTTTCAGATATGATTTGATAGAGAATTACATGGAGGTTGATTTTTATGTCTTTCACCATGCAATAAAGGATGAACCTCTGAATGTCTGTCAACCTATCCCTTCCACCACCTTGAGGAGTAATTATGGTGGTCAATATGTGGTGGATGACCCTTAACACAGGAGGAAATGAATTGGCATTGAACCTGGTTACATGGGTCTGTTTGGGATCTGATGCATCTGCAGGAAGGCCTGTCAAGATGGAATAGGCTTCATGAAGATCAAATTCAAATTCATGATAATCTGCCCCTCATCTGGCACTTTGAAAATGGAGGTTGCTTTTTCAGTTGGCATATCTATGGCTATTCTTTTAACTTTGGATTCATACCCTTCAGCTGTGCAGGTGAGGTTCTTGTAGAATTCTCTAACTAGTCTTGGATAACAGACTTGAAACTTAGAGATAAATGGTATCCAAGATTGAAAGGAGAAATAGGTTTGGATTTCTGGAAAAGAGTCTGCTAGCTGAATATCTGATAGGTCTAGAATTCGGGGCTTCAGAATTAACTTGGCTGCACTGACTGACTCTGAGGGAATATCCTCTTGAGACTTAGAAGACTCAGAAGAAGAGGAAGATGATTCCTCGGGGTTTTCAGAAGAATCGCCCGGAATTTCTGTTCTAGGGTTTGGAGGAATACTACCTCTGCCTGAAGATGAGGCTCTACCTCTCTTGGCTGCCCTTTGAGATGCTGAAGAGGATCCTGGTTGCTCGGCAGGATCATTCCTTCTCTTAGATCTTCTTTCAATTGGGCATGGGCTCTGACTGCCGGAATCGGCCTTGAAGAGGCACTGGACCTTGCGCCACGGCGGGGACCCAACTCCTGACCATGGTGCAAAGAAGAGTGGAATTCGGAGAGGAGATGGAAGATTGGAGAGGTGATGGAAAGAGGATGAGAGTTAGAGAGAAATGGTGAAGATTTCTTGCCGGAAACGATGAGAATTTGGCCGTCGGGTCGACCTGATGCCTAAAAGGGGTGCAGTGGTGTACTGCCCCGCAGGAACAGGATGGCTTATCATGTACCAAACGGTTTGAAAAACAATCAGGCAAGGGGTTAGTGTCGACACAGGATGAAGGTTGTGTCGACCTGACCGAAAGTGTGTCGACACAGGATGGGATGGTGTCGACACGGCCTTAGAAGAAAAAGTTGAATTTTTGAGAGGGATTTTTGAGAAATTTGGAACATCTTTAGAATGATGAACAATGAGAGGAATTATCATTTCAAGGATTTTTAAGAGGCTTAAAAATTCATTGTTATATTTTGCAAAAAAATCATCACAATTCAAGTTTTTCAAACAATTTCCAACAGGATATTAGCATTCCAAGACTTGAATCAACAAAATGAGAAATTGAGGGATATAATATATCTAACAATCAACTATAAACTACCATATTTCTCAACTTTAAAGAATTAAAGATGTCATCTAGACTAAATGCAATTGTGTGAAAATAAAACACAATCTCAAAGAACAACTTGATGAGGAATGAAGATGATTCTTTCTAGACATATCTCCAATAATGTTCACATTTTGTTCTTTTAACAAACTATCAAATGATACAAATCTCTTTCACTCAAGTACTAGTGCTTTTTACACACCATAGTCCCTGGATACTGAAGATTTAGTCATTGTCAAGTCTCAAAGGGGTAAATGATGGCCTTTTGACATGAAAATATACGTTTTTAGACGCCAATATTTCCAGTTACTCAGTCATCATCAAAAAGCATAGCACATTTTGCTTTTGTTTTGAATTTATTTTTACTTTGTTCCCCCTTTGAACAGAGTTAGCAATAGTGCCTCATGACATACATGGCACTTCATTCATTGTGAAGGTGTGCAGTTTCTCAGCACAAGTGCCATTGCTCTGTTGGATTTTGATAATTTTGGAGAGTTTGTGAGATAGAAATCAAATACATTCAATCATCAGTTGCAAACAAGGAAATGTTTTAAGTTCAAAGCACAAGTTGATGTTTAGTCTAGGAAGAGATCTGAATTTCTGTGGGTTGAGAGATATAGTTGAAAGTTGATTAAAAAAAATATAATAGATCACTCAATGGTTCATTTTGAGACTCTAGACTTCTAAATGATGACATCATGCAAGAAATTGATGAGATTCAAGAAAAGTTGAATTTTGCAAAGTTATGACTTGTGAATTTTCTAGCTCCCCCTGAGATGATGATTTCAACCACTTTTATCAAAATAAAGATACATAGATTTTGGAAATCAGAAAAGTTTTCTTCTTAGACAACAAAGACTCCCCCTCAACAATTGCATATCCATTTCTTGGTACTTGGCGGAGACACATACTCTCGCATAGTGAAAGTGTCCAGACAGGCATAAATGTCCTTCTCCAAGTCACCATTTGATATACCAAGAAGTTTCAATACAATAAGAGTTGAAGAATTCATTATCAAAAGAAATGGAAGTGAAAATAAGCAAGTTTTTGAAATCAGAAAAGGTATCCTCTTTGAACAGTAAAAGCTCCCCCTCAACAATTGCATATCAATTTCTTAGTACTTGGCGGAGACATATACTCTCGCATAGTGAAAGTGTCCAGACAAGCATAACTTGTCCTTCTCCAAATCACCATTTGATATACCAAGAAATTTCAACACAATGAGAGTTGGAGAGTTTATTGTAAAAAGGGAATAGAATTGAAAGTGAGAGAGATATGAACAAAGTAACTCAAGGAAGCAAAGAATTATGAAATGCAAAGAACTCCCCCTTAGACCATGCATAACACTCAACCCAAACCTTGAGAGAGATCAAGAAGGTGGACATTTACAAAGACCAAGTTCTCTCCTTAAAGATGAAAATCTATTTTCAGGAAGGGGTTTAGTGAATATGTCTGCAATTTGTTTTTCAGTTTCAATAAAATGGAGTTCAAAAGATTTCTTTGCAACCTCATCTCTCAAGAAATGATGCCTAATTTCAATGTGTTTTGTTCTAGAATGCTGAATGGGGTTTTTAGACAGATTTATTGCACTTGTGTTATCACATAGGATGGGTACACACCCTAAATCTTGGTTGTAATCAAGAAGTTGATGTTTCACCCAGAGAATCTGAGTTCCACATCTACCAGCAGCAACATACTCAGCCTCTGCAGTTGACAGAGCAACTGAATGTTGCTTCTTAGAAGCCCAAGAGATAAGGCACCCACCTAGAAATAGACACAAGCCACTTGTGCTTTTTCTATCTAATTTGCACCCAGCATAATCAGCATCACAATAGGCAAACAGATCTAACTTGCAACCAGCAGGATACCAAATACCTAAGTCACATGTTCCAACAAGATATTTGAAGATTCGTTTAACAGCAAGCATGTGACTTTCTTTAGGATTAGATTGGAATCTAGCACATAAACACACACAAAACTGAATATCAGGTCTAGAAGTTGTAAGATAGAGCAGAGAGCCAATCATACCTCTGTAGGTCTTTGGATCTACTGACTTACCAGATGGATCTTCTTCTAGTTTAGCATTAATTGCAATTGGTGTGCTTGAGTGCTTAAGGTTCTGAAAGTCAAACCTCTTTAATAGCTCCTTGACGTATTTGGTTTGACTGATGAAGATTCCTTCAGTTGTTTGGTTCACCTGCAATCCCAAAAAGAATGTTAAATCTCCCATTAAGCTCATTTCAAATTCATTCTTCATTTGATTTGAAAATTCTGTGCAAAGGCCTTTATTGGTGGAGCCAAAAATTATGTCATCAACATAAATTTGGACCACAATTATTTGATTTTTTACTGTTTTTGTGAACAAAGTTTGATCAACATTACCTCTAGAGTATCCTTTTTCAAGTAAAAAGGAACTCAACCGGTCATACCAAGCTCTTGGAGCTTGCTTAAGACCATAGAGAGCCTTATTAAGCTTGAAAACATGGTTAGGATATTTTCATTTCATATCCAGGAGGTTGTTCAACAAAAACATTTTCCTTTATATATCCATTTAAGAATGCACTTTTGACATCCATTTGATAGACTTTAAATTTCATGGAGGATGCAAAAGTAAGGAAAATTCTAACTGCTTCTAGTCTAGCTACATGGGCATATGACTCTTCAAAATCAATTCCAAACTCTTGATTGTATCCCTGTGCAACTAGCCTAGCTTTATTTCTAATTACCTGACCAGATTCATTCAATTGTTTCTGAAGACCCATCTAGTGCCAATCACTGCTTGGTCACTAGGCCTAGGTACTAATTCCCATACTTGATTTCTTTCGAATTGATGAAGCTCATCATGCATGGCATTAATCCAATCAGAACTGGATAAGGCTTCATCAATTGACTTGGGTTCAATTTGGGAAATTAGAGCTAGTGAGTCTTCTTCAATATTTTGCAAGAAGGATGATCTGGTCCTTACTCTATCATTTAAATTGCCAACTACACTGTCTAATGGGTGATCTCTCAGATATCGAGGTTCAGAAATTACCTGTTGAGAAGTGCCCACTTCTGGAGCAATGTTACTGACCCACTTGAAGATGGTGAGTTGTTGTTCAGGTTCTCTTCATTATTGACAAGCTCCTCAACAGTTGGTGAAGAATCCACAATGAGGTCATCCTCTTCATTGTCTTGTCTTTCCCTGCAAGATTTAGAATCATTAGTGGAAAAGGAATTTTCATCAAAAATAACATGTGGAGATTCTTCAACAGTTTTGGTTTTTAGAATGTACACTTTGAAAGCCCTTGACACTTCAGAATAGCCAAGGAAGATAGCTTCCTGACTCTTAGCATCAAACTTGTCAAGGTTTTCTTTGTTATTATTGTGTACAAAGCATTTGCACCCAAAAGTTTTGAAATAAGAAACAGTTGGCTTTTTGTTTCTCAACAGTTCATAGGGGGTTTTTCTGATCTTTGGTCTGATCAAAGCTCTATTTAGGATATGATTGGCTGTGTTAACAGCTTCAGCCAGAAGGATTTGGGCAGATTACTTCCTATGAGCATGGATCTAGCCATTTCCACAAGAGTTCTATTCTTCTTTCCACAACTCCATTTTGTTCTGGAGTTCTAGGTGAAGAAAACTTGTGAAATATTTGAAATTCAGCACATAGATCAGAAAAGGATGTGTTATCAAATTCACCCCCATGATCAGTTAAAATGTTTTGATTTTATATGGATAAGTTGTTAAGATAGTGGTACAGAAATTCCTGAATTCAAGGCAAGTATCACTTTGTGGGATAGAAAGATAACCCAAGTAAATCTAGTAAAATCATCAATGATTACAAACCCATATCTTTTGCCACTTAAGCTTAGAACTCTTGTTGGCCCAAAAAGGTCCATGTGAAGAAGTTCTAGTGGGCTAGATGTAAGTACCTCATTGAAGGTTTTAAAAGATTTCCTAGTTTGTTTTCCTTTAGCACATATCCCACAAACTTGATTTTCAACTTTAGAGAAGGATTCAGGAAGACCCTTAACCAAATTCAATCTTAATAACTTATCCATTGTTCTGAAACTTGCATGGCCAAGTCTTTTGTGCCAAGTCCATGCAATTTCATCTTTATTTGCAACAAAATAAAGATTTTCAGAAAAGTTTTTATTTAGGTTGATCATGTAGACATTATTTTCTCTTTTTCCAAAGAATTTGATTTTATCAGATGATGAGTCAATTATCTTACAAAAATCAGATTCAAACACAACTTTGTGACCTTTGTCACATAGTTGGCTGATACTGAGCAGATTATAATCAAGACCATCAACTAATAAAACATTATCTACTGAGTTTGAAGAAGTTTGACCACTCTTTCCAGATCCTAAGATCTTTCCTTTATTTTTACCTCCGAATGTAACTGACCCTCCCTCCTTTTCAAGCAGGAATGAGAATTTGGCTCTATCTCCAGTCATGTGTCGTGAACACCCACTGTCAAGGAACCATACATTGGAGTTGGGTGCACGACCTTCCTGCAACAAGATCAGTGGAGAGAAGATTTTGGTACCCAAACAGAGTTGGGACCATCAGAATGTTTGGACATTGTTAGTAAATCCTTTCTCACCCAAATTTGACTTGTTTTTATTTTTGTTTTGTTAAATTGGTGGTTTCAGTCTTTTTAGGTTGTTCTTTTTCTTAGGAATGAAAGCACCAACATTTTGTTTTTGGTAGGAGGGGAGTTTTTCATTTGAAAATTGGAGTTCGGATGAGGAGGTGGAATCCAGGGATTTTGTTGGTACATCCAAAGGTTTGGATGAAGGAATTGAGGATTATACCAACAGGGGTTGTTATACCATTGGCTCCAAGGATTGATCCAATCATTTTGAAATGTGTCTTGGAGGTCCAAGGTTCTTTTACCAATGATTTTCTTTGACTTTTTCTTGTTTTTCAAATTTTATTTGAGTTGTTTGAATTTTTTGATGTTTTGTTTAAGGTTTTGTTTGTGTTTGTTGAATTTCTGTGTTTTCAAGATTAGGACCCTTGACAAATTTAATTAGTGGTGCTTTGTTCTTTTTCTCACCAGATTTGTCTTTGATGGGTTTCTTTTTGTTGAATCCTAATCCATGAGAGGTGGTTGTCATGGTGGTTCCTAGCAATGCCTCTAAGTTATCTTTACCTTTTGTGAAGGTTGGATAACTTCATCCCTTTCTTTTAGCTGGTTTTTAAGAGCTTCAATTTCTTCAATTTTCTGTTGTTTTTCTTGTTTTTCAATTTCCAGCTTTTCAGTTAAGTTTCTGAATTCTTGGGAGGCCTTTTGAGAGGCAAGTTTTAGTTCATCAATAAGGTTCAGGAGATTTTCTTTTTCTCCAAGCAATTCTGTTACTTCAGTTTCCAGTTCACAAGTTCTATGGTTTGAAGATTGGCTATAGTAAAGATTTTCAATTTTCTTTTTCAATTTTCTTTTTGATGTGTTTATTTTCTTTTCTCATTTCAGAATATCTTTCAACCAGTTCTGCATACACATCCTGCCAATCTTCAACAGTATAGTCTTCAAAGGAAGTATTTACCTTTTCATCTGTGCTGTTGGCCATGAAGCAAACCTCCTCACTTTCAGAGCTTGAGGATTTCTTCTCTTCTTCTTCCTCACTTGAGTCTTCGTCAGACCAAGTGGCCACCATGGCCTTTGGCTTCTTGTACTTCTGGAATTTCTTGTGCTTATCCTTCTTGTTCTCAGGACACTCTCCCTTCATGTGTCCTGGTTTGTTGCACCTGTAACAGACAATATTTTCGTCAGTTTTGTGATTCTTGTTGAAATTAGAAAGGAAGTGTTTTTCTTACCTGAGAAAGACTTCTTTTTTCCAGACATTTTTCCTTTTCTGTATTTCAAGAATTTTCTGAATTGCCTAGTCATGAGGGCAATTTCATCCTCATTTGACTCAGACTCCTCAGAACTTGTTTTCTCCTGACTTTTATCTTTATTGCTTGAAGAGGCCTTAAGTGCCATAGGCTTGGTCTTAATTATGTGTTCTTCATTTCTTTTTAAGTTGATTTCATATGTCATTAAGGATCCAATCAATTCATCCAAAGAGATTTTGGACAGATCTTTTGAATCTTCAATGACAGTGGCCTTTGTATGCCAAATTGAAGAAAGTGAACGTAAAATTTTTCTTACCAAGTCTGCATCTGTATATTCCTTACCCAAGGCCTTCAATCCATTCACAATCACCATGAACTTGGCAAACATTTCAGAAATATTTTCGTTAGACTTCATCATGAAAAGTTCATATTCTGAAACTAAAATATTTGCCTTAGTCTCCTTTACTTGAGATGTTCCCTCATAGAGTAATTCGAGTTTATCCCACATCTCTTTGGCAGATTTGCACATTGAGATTCTCGAATACTCCTTGGGATGGACAGCACATTGAATCATGTTCATGGCACTATAATTCAATGTAGCTTTCCTTATTTGTTCCCTAGTCCAGGTGTCTTCTTCTCCCTGGTTTCATAGGGACCCACTTCTACTACTTTCCAGATCTCATAGTTCTGGGCCCTTAAGAATACTTGCATTCTGTTTTTCCAATAAGAATAGTCCGTCCCATTAAAGAATGGTGGCCTATTTATGGAATGACCCTCAGCTATGAAACCTTTGGAATCCATGACTCTAAAGCAGGCAGAAAATGCTTAGCAAACAAACAAGCAAACACTCAAACACACAACACTCAGAAACAAAAACTACTCAGATCAAATTAGATCAAGGTAAACCCTCTCTGATACCAATTGAAGGATCGAGGAAAAGGTGTGGATAAGATCTAGAAGGGGGAGGGGGATGAATAGATCTATGCCACTTTCTGCGGAAGCTTAAACAGTTTTAAAACACTTTTGAATCAGAGGCAATTTTATCAGTGAAAAACCACAGATCTGATGAGATTTGAGTGAGTTGGTAAAAATAGATGTGAAATCAGTTGATTAAGTGAACTTTAAACGATCCTATGCAGCATCTAACGGATAATGAAATCAAACCACAGATAGACAAGTGCACAAGGATTTTTAGGTGGTTCGGAAATCACCCAAGTGATTCCTACATCCACCCCTCACACCCTATGAGGATTCACTAAAACAACCGAGTACACACCCACTGGAGCCTGACAACTCCAACACTTGAGAGCTTACAACTCACACAACTTCTAGAGCAAGACTACTCTAGAACCACTGAGCAAGACTGCTCAACACAACCTTGAGTTAGACAACTCAAACTGAGCACGACGGCTCACAAAACCTGAGCACAATGCTCACACAACTTGAGCACAATGCTCACACAATGGTTGCTAGACACCAACTCAAGACATAGACCTTCTAGCACGATCTAGTCGAAAATGAGAGCACTAATGAGAGCTATGCAGAAGCACTTGCATAATCTCAAAAGATATCTAGAAGAACAGAAGTACAGTGAATGTATTAAATAGCTTCGTTCTTCAAGTGTACTCCCTTGTAGAAGCTTGGATTGGGAAGAGGCTTGCAGTCTTGAAGTCCAAAACCGATGCTCTGCACTTTGGAGTTGTTGGATCTTCCTTGAGTTCTTCTCCAACGAAGGCTTCTACAGGATCTGCTTCCTTGGGATGCTTCAGAGGTTTCTTCAAGAATCACACTCCAATTCTCACACTTGAATTGGTGAGAATTGGTCTTCTGGAAGCACTCGAAGAGCAGAGGAGGGAGACAACCTCTTGTAGCCGCCAGGAAACTTCCAGGAGGCTCTAAGAGCTTTGTTGGATCTCTCTTATGGATGGATGGCCAATAGAGGGCCTTTTATACCCAAAAGAGTCCAAAGATACTTTTTAGGTATAAGGGCACACGATCCTAGGTTGATTCCCCATCGGCCTGGGCTGACACGTGGCAGCCATCCACTTTAAGTTGCAAACTTTCCGTAGTGTGTCGACCTGCCCTAGTGGTGGTGTCGACACACTGTCCCAAATATGAGAACTGATGTTCTGGGAAGAAGGTCCCGTGTCGACCTGCTCTGAGAGTGTGTCGACCTACTGTCCCAAATCTGCAAACTAGCTGTTCTGGGAACTGGGTTTAGTGTCGACCTACTCTGAGAGTGTGTCGACCTGCTGTCCCAATTCTGCAAACTGGCTGTTCTGGAAACTGGGTCCAGTGTCGACCTGCTCTGAGAGTGTGTCGACCTGGGTACACTTATTCCTGGAATCTGCAACTCGTGTCGACACACTCTTTGACATGTGTCGACACAGTCTAGGCAATTCTTCAGCTTTTTGCCTTGAGACTGAGGTGATGTGTCGACACCATTGAGGGGTGTGTCGACACTTCTTTTGTAAAAAGGTGTTTGTACCTGAAAATTAAACACATATATCATTAGTAAAATGTTTTATTATGAGTACAAATGATAAATGTTCAGGTATGATGTTTTTGACATGTTTCATTTCAATTGCTTTAAAATTACCTCTTGTCATCATCAAAATAGAGGGAAATGATATGAATATGCATTCAACCCAACAACACGATCCACAAAGGGGATGGGGGCATGCTTAGGGCAAGAGGAGTGAGGATCCCTACCTCCACACGAAGAACCACCCCGTTGGGGCCTTCTCGTAGGAAAGAACGCCTCCTCCCCGCACTGGACAACCCGAGCACGCGCCCTGCACGAATGGCACGTCCACACCTCAGCACGAGCACCACGAGCGAAGGGGAACACCGAGAAACGAGAGAGAACTCGAGAGAGGGAAATGGGGCGCGCCTTCGGTTTTGAACTGATGGCCCCCAGAACACGATGTAGCGGCCAGGCGCGATAATGGCATTGTCGCGACGCCCATAAGCGTCGTGACCATGTTGCGGCCGCCCGCCAAGGCGCGACACCAAAAGCACGGTCAAACCTCGAAGACTGAAAAAGCAAACGCGACGGCCTAGTAGGTCGCGTCAACGCTGTATGAACCTGCCACCCGACACGACCGTTCTGACAGACAGGACAACGGTCAAGTCCTGTCAGAACACAGTCTCGACAGCCCAGAGCATCGCAACGAGGATCAATTCGCGGCAGACGGGGTCGGCGCGTCACCAAACCCGTCGCGGCAGGCCACTCTGGCATGACCATGTCGTGGCCAGGGCCCCTGTCGCGACCCTGAGGACGGGGCCAAGGGCCCAAGGGGGCCGGGTCTTACATCCCACCCACCTTATGACATTTCGTCCTCGAAATGAAGACAACTTGGTCTCAACCCGGAAAATAGCAAAGGGGAGATAACAACATACCGATCAATCAAACAAATAAGGGAACTGCTCCCGCATCTCATCCTCGCGCTCCCAGGTGGCCTCGCCACCAACGCGGTTATGCCAAACGACCTTCACCAACGGAATCTGCTTCCTGCACAACTGCTGAACTCTGTGGTCGACAACACTAACTGGGTACTCTGGCATTGACAAGTCTGGCGCTACCTCCAGCTGCGAGTAGTCCAACACGTGCGAAGGATCTGCAATGTACCTCCTAAGCTGTGAAATGTAAAACACACTGTGCACACCTGCTAGCTCTTCCGGAAGACTCAACCTGTAAGCCACCTCGCCGACCCTCTCGGTGATAGGGAAAGGCCCGACGTACCTCGGACTGAGCTTTCCCCTTCTGCCAAACCTCATGATGCCCTTGGTCAACGAGACCCGCAAGAAAACAAGGTCACCAACACTAAACTGTAACGTTCTCTTGCGGACGTCTGTGTAACTCTTCTGTCTGCTCTGCACTATCCGAAGCCTCTGCCTGATCAGACTAACTGTATCTGCACACTGCTGTACTAACTCTGGTCCCAAAAGCTGCCTCTCTCCAACCTCGAACCAGTGAAGTGGCATCCTGCACGGGCGACCATACAAAGCCTCGTATGGTGCCATTCCGATGCTCGAGTGATAACTATTGTTATACGCGAACTCCACCATCGGAAGGTGCGACTCCCACGTGCCGCTCCAGCCTAAACAACATGCTCTCAGCATGTCCTCCAGTGTCTGAATAGTCCGCTCTGACTGTCCGTCTGTCTGAGGGTGGTACGCTGTGCTGAACCTCAACTCTGTACCCAGTGCTCTCTGAAGACTGCGCCAAAACCCTGACGTGAACCTCGGATCTCTGTCGGAGACGACTGAAACTGGGATCCCGTGCAACGAAACAACTCTGTCCACGTACAGCCTGGCTAACCTGTCCACTGACCACGACATCCTGAACGGAAGAAAGTGCGATGCCTTGGTCAAACGATCCACAATCACCCAGATACCATCGTGCCTCTGCGGGGTGCGGGGCAAACCAACCACAAAGTCCATGGTGATGTCATCCCACTTCCACTCAGAAATGGGCAACGGCTGCAGCTCACCACCAGGACGCTGAAGCTCGGCCTTCACCTGTTGACAGGTAAGGCACCGAGCAACAAACCCTGCCACACCCCTCTTCATCCCTGGCCACCAGAAGGACCTCCTCAAGCAATGGTACATCTTGGTGGAGCCAGGATGAATAGCATACCTCGATCTGTAAGCCTCTGACAGAACTGCCTGGCGTGCCTCCTCAGGAACATACAAGCGGCCTCTGAATCTGACCTCGCTGTCCTCGTCGAGCTCAACATCTGGCATCTGCAAAATGTCTGCCAACTGAGGGTCTGCCTGCTGTGCCTACAACACCTGCCTGAACACTGACAGCCACGACAAACTGCTGGCCACTGCATGGTCTCTGGTCCTTGACGGAACGAACACTCCCTGGGACAGCTCCTCGAACAGCCTCCACTCTCTGACCATCAGCAAACTCAAGCGCACGCGCCTACTCAAAGCATTGGCCACGACGTTAGCCCTTCCTGGGTGATAGGAGAGGGTTAGGTCGTAGTCCTTCAAATACTCCATCCATCGGCGCTGCCTCAAGTTCAGATCCCTCTGGGTGAAAATATACTGCAAGCTCTGGTGATCAGTGAAGATCTGAAAAGCCTCGCCATACAGGTAGTGCCTCCACAACTTGAGAGCGAACACCACTGCTACCAGCTCCGAGTTGTGGGTGGGGTAGTTCTCCTCATGCTTCTTGAGCTGCCGAGAAGCATAGGCAACGACCCCACCGTGCTGCATCAGCTTGGCACCCAAACCTGACCTCGACGCATCGGTATAGACCACAAAACCACCGCTGCCCGACGACAAGACTAACACTGGCGCTGAAGTCAACCTCGCCTTCAGCTCTCGAAAGCTCTGCTCACAGTCCTCTGACCAAACAAACCTGACATCCTGCCCAGTCAACCTGGTCAATGGCGCTGCTATCTTGGCAAAATCCTGAATGAACCTCTGGTAGTAACCAGCCAAACCCAGAAAACTGTGGACCTCCGACACCGATGTGGGCTGCTCCCACGACAACACGGCCTCCACCTTGGCAGGGTCCACTGCCACACCAGAACCCGAGATCACGTGCCCGAGAAAGTGCACCTCCTTCAGCCAAAATTTGCACTTGTCGAACTTGGCATAGAGGCGGTGACTCCGCAGGGTCTCCAGAACGATCCTCAGGTTCCTCCTCAGAAGCCGAGTAGACCAAAATATCATCAGCAAAAACAACCACAAAACGATCTAGGTACTCACTGAACACCCTATGCATCAGATTCATGAATGATGTGGGTGCGTTCGTCAGCCCAAATGGCATCACGACGAACTCAAAGTGACCGTACCTGGAACGGAAAGCCGTCAAACCAACATCTGACTCTCTGATCCGCATCTGTTAGTAACTGGATCTCAAGTCAATCTTCGAGAAAACTCGGGCCGACTGCAATTGATCAAACAAATCATCGATCCTTGGCAACGGGTACCTGTTCTTCACAGTAACCTGGTTCAACTACCGATAATCGATGCACAAATGAATATTGCCATCCTTCTTTCTCACAAACAAAATAGGCGCGCCCTACGGCGAACGACTCGGGCGAATGAAGCCCAGCTCAAGAAGCTCCTGCAACTGGCGCTTCAACTCACGCAGCTCCGCCGGGGCCATCTGATAGGGTGCCTTAGACAAAGGCATCGTACGGGCAAAAGCTCAATGGAGAACTCTACCTCCCGCTCAGGCGGCAAACCAGGTAGATCCTTCGGGAAGACGTCGGAGAACTCAGAAACAACCGACACGTCAAAAACTGAAGATCCGCTAGGCTCCAAAGAACAAATCGAAGCAAGGTACGCCACACAACCATCGCGGATCAAACGACGAGCTCTACACAAAGAAATAAATGGCCGACGAGTAGATCGGATACCTCGGAAGCAGAGGACAGGCTCTCCAGGTATCCTAAACCGAACGGTCTTCCGCTGGCAATCAACCACGGCTGAGTGAGCCTTCAACCAGTCCATGCCCAGGATGACGTCAAAGTCGCAAAGCTGCAGTGTGTACAACCTGGACGGAAACTGGTGCTCCTCAACCTCGACTGCCACACCCTCCAGGTAACCAAAGGAACACATATAGTCACCAGATAGGAGATCGACCATCACGTCACACTTCCTCTCAGGAGTGTGACAAGCAAGGGACTCATAGAATTCCTCGGAAGCAAAACACAAAGAAGCACCGAGGTCGATCGAAACATGAGCAGCTCTGCCAAGGATAGGTAGAGTACCTATAACAAGGTTTGACACCTCTGCCTGCTCCCGGGTGAGCGCCATCACGCGACCACGACCACGCCCACGCTGTGGCGCCTGCTGGGGCTGTTGCTGCTGCGGCGGCTGCTGGGGGTATTGCTGCTACTGCTGCTGGTACGGCTGGTACTGCTGCAGCTGCGGAAGCTGCTGAGCCTGCTGCTGGTACTGCCCCCGCTGCTGCTGACGTGGTGCCTACTGCTGAGGAGGGTACTGGTACTGAAGCGGCTGCTGAGTGTACTGCATTGGCTACTGCTGCTGCGGGGCTTGCCCCATGGGGCAATTTCTCTTGAAGTGGCCCGGTAAGCCACATGTGTAGCAAACTGCCTCCTGACTGCCCTGCTCAGCTCCCTGGACAACCGACTGCTCTGCAAACCTGGACTGGCACTTCTGATGCCGGCTCCGACCGCCCCCGCGAGTAGACAACTTCCTAAACTGCGAGCGAATCCCGGCGCTGCCTGAACTGCCCAAGCTGGAGGAAGAGGAAGTCGCACTACCGCGGATACCCGCTGGACGCTGGTAAGGTGAGGACCTGGAAGAGGCTCCTCCCTGCTGCTGCTGCTGCTGCTGAGGCTGTCAGGTTTCTCTATCCAAGGCGGTGGCCTTCGCCACGGCCTCTCCCAAGGTGGTACACATGTGTGACATCACACCCCACCTCAGGTCTAGTCTCAGTCCTGCTATGAACCTTTCTGCACACGCCTGATCGCTGCCTGCTACATGAGGCACATGCCTCAACAACCGAACAAACCTCTGGTGGTAATGCGAAACTGTGAGGTCGTCCTGAACCAACGCGTGGAACTGGTCCTGTCTCTCACGTCGAGCGTAGTCGGGGAAGTACTCGCCGTGGAAGACCTCCGAAAACCGCTGCCAAGTGATGTGATCCAACCTCTGCCCCTAAAAGTGAGTCTGCCTTTGAACTCTCCACCACTCATGGGCTGCTCCCTTGAGCTAGTACACTGCCAGTCGAACCTGGTCCTCCTCAGCGCACTCCATGGTCTCGAAGATGCGCTCTAACTCATGGGTCCAGCTCTCTGCCTTGTCTGGATCATACTCACCATGGAACATCGGTGGCCGAAGGCGCAGGAACCTCTCGAGGAGAGCGGTCCTGTCCATCGTAACCGCCATCCTCTATCGCCCGGCCTGGGTACTCCCAGTGCCCGACCGTTGCTGATGCTCTGGCCGCTCCACCTCTGGCTCTACCTGCTGCTCCGGCACCACTGGAGGAGGTACCGAAAACTGAACACCTGGGGCTGCCTGCCCGGGCTGGTACGCTCCTTGGTACAAGTTCCTAAAGAACTGCTCTGCTAAGGGAAACCAGTCTGCGTACTGCTGCGGCTGAGGCTGGTACTCCTGCTGCTGCTGCCCACCTGCCGCTACTGCTACTGCCCACCTGCCGCTACTGCTACTGCTGTAGTCTGAGGCTGTGCCACTGACTCGTCTGCTGACACCTCCTCCTGGACCTACCCCTGCGCGGGCAGCTCGAACTCATCCTGCTGCTCGATCAACTGTCTAGCCTGACTGCGCCTATACGGAGCCATGTCCTATACGACACAAACCCAACAAGGGTTAACAATACCACTCGGGCGGCTAGCAGTGTACTTGTACTACCGTTGGGACTTTCTGTTGCATTTTAAATCCATTATAAGTCCTGTCAGACTTCTCGCTCTGATACCAACTGTAACGACCCAAGAACCCGACCCTTGGCCCATGCCGAGGACCCGATTTTCACGGTCGCCGCCCACGGATCCAGGGACCCGGAAGGGCTATAATCTATGTCTAACAGGATATGTAACGGAAGTAAACGTCAACTGCTAAACTAGAAGTGTACGTGCGGAAATAGAAAAGAGAGTGAGACCACCACGTACCACTCTAAGTACAGTCCCAACGCACGCACGCTAGTACAAGTAAAAGGCAGGTGAAGAACAAGTCCCTTAAGGGCATACCCCGAGGGTGACGTACACTCAAAAAGGGGAACCACTGCTAGCTACGGGGACTCTGACTACCACCCCATCTCCTCCGCTTGGCACGTGCCCTGCCACTGCTGAGAAGTCTCACCTAGGAAAAGGAGGGATGAGCTTCACAACAGAAGCTCAGTAGGGACTACAAATCTCCTACTGGCTCTAAACAGGAAGGAGAAATATAAATATGAAATGAAAGACAGCAGTTTATATCTTCTACCTACAACGGAAGTGCAGAAGCGAAACTACCACTAGCACGGTACGGAAAGTACACACGGTCAGAAACTCCGTACGACTGCTCATTGTGACCACCACACGGCTAGCGAACACAGACGGAGGGAACTCCGCCGGGACAAAGAACACTAGCTACGGAAACACTACTACTAGGTAACGGTTACTGTTGTGTTACCTTGTGTCCTACCTCGCTCTGACGAGACGTGAGGGTCAGGACCCGGGTCGAGGATATGACGTCGGTGGACGCACCTGACCTTGACTAGTAGTAGTGTTTCCATAGCTAGTGTTTTTTGTCCAGGCGAAGTTCCCTCCGTCTGTGTTCGCTAGCCGTGTGGTGGTCACGAAGAGTAGTCGTACGGAGTTTCCGACCGTGTGTACTTTCCGTACCGTGCTAGTGGTAGTTTCACTTCTGCACTTCCGTTGTAGGTAGAAGATATAAATTGTTGTCTTTCATTTGATATTTATATTTCTCCTGCCTGTTTAGAGCCAGTAGGATATTGGTAGTCCCTACTGAGCTTCTGTTGTGAAGCTCATCCCTCCTTTTCCCAGGTGAGACTTCTCAGCAGCGGCAGGGCGCGCGCCGGGCAGAGGAGACAGGGCGGTAGTCGGAGTCCCCGTAGCTAGCAGTGGTTCCCCTTTTTGAGTGTACGTCACCCTAGGGGTATGCCCCTAAGGGACTTGTTCTTCCCCTGCCTTTTACTTGTACTAGCGTGCGTGCGTTGGGACTGTACTTAGAGTGGTACGTGGTGGTCTCACTCTCTTTTCTGTTTCCGCATGTACACTTCTAGTTTAGTAGTTGACGTTTACTTCCGTTACATATCCTGTTAGACGTAGATTATAGCCCTTCCGGGTCCCTGGATCCGTGGGCGGAGACCGCGAAAATCGAGTCCTCGGCATGGGCCGAGGGTCGGGTTCTCGGGTCGTTACACTAGCTCTTCCTTCTTGAGGGTTACTGACCGAGGGAATATTGGAGACTTCCTCCCTAGAACCTTCCTCAATTTCCTCAGGTCTATCCCCACTAGATGTGTCGATAGCTTTCCCTTTGTTTGCCATTTCCTGGATACCATCAAACACATCCAATTAATTCATGCTAACCACTTGAAATTTAAGAGCAAACTATTTTTTAGACATTCGAGAATACATACAAATGTTTTATTTATTTCCTTTGTGAAAATGGTCACAGAAATGTCTATTACCCATAAATGGGGCTCTGATACCATTTGTGATGACCCAACCAGCAAACTGGCCCAACAACCGTGCTAGTTGGTAGACTTCCTATGAAGGTCATCCATCATGGGACTACTCCCAATTGAGCACGCTTAACTTCAGAGTTCTTTTCCTACTCGAGCTCTAAAAATAACTAGTCCGAATGTAATATCCTCAAATTTTAAACATCATGATTTACTTAGTAATTTCTATTTATGCATACTAATTAGTCTTAAATTGAGATATTTAGACCCAAGGGTGTAACACCCTCTTCCGACCTCACACACACATATACATATCACATAACTTTTGATCGGAAGAGGGGTTACACTGACAAATTTTGTTATGGGTAGAAAAATCTGTGTAATGCACAAGACCGGCAAACCATTCCACAAAGGCATCTTTGGAAGTACTATACATTAATAGAGTAACTAGGTACTATCGCCCATTAATTACATAAAGTCAAGCTTTCTCTCTCTAGACTTTTAACAATACAACAAAGTCTAAAAAAAACTACTAAAACTATGCTATTCTTCTTCACGTCTGCTTCATCAGCAGCAGAATTGTGAATCATCTGTAGCTGAGATTACACACACCTTCAATCTGAAAGGGGGTGGAGGAAACAAAGGCATGAGTCGGAGGACTCAGTAGGTGAAAGTAAGCGTATATGGATTAGAATATATTTTTACTCATGAAACTTCATACTTAACATGAACATATAGCCCAATTTGATTTCATAATGGGCTCAAATGAATTTCAGAACAAAGGTCATAAATGTCTTTCAAAATTTAGATCATAGCTTGATTTCGAAACAAATTCGACATGCATCATACTGTTCTCAAGAAGTTACTATATAACGTAAATACATCCTCAATGCCTAGGCGATTCCAGCACCTTAGATCTTATTCATTGCGCAAGAACGGGGTTTATTACCCACCATCATCAGACCACTGACTTGGATTTACCTACAAACTGTCGCCTACAGCTGATCACAAGTGACTGGTGCTACCATAAATGATCCTAATTCCCTATTTGAAGAGAGCACTGTCTTCAGATCATAAGTTATATTTCATGAGCACAATAGGGATAGAAATCCAAAGGATAGTTTGATGAATGAGTAATCAAATCATCTTGGTCATAAAGTAGTTTAAACTATAAGGAAATGAGATAAACAACTTGTAGGGTCAATAGAGTAGTGAGTCTTCAAAGGATGGATCACAAAATGGATGCTGAAATAGGACTATATGTGTCGACATCCAGAAGGTGGTTGTCGACAGGTACTAGTTTCCAGAACCATGTTTCTGGGATTTGGACAGTGCCTGTCGACAGGCAAGGGTCATCTGTCGACAGGTCAGGGTCGTCTATCGACAGATGAGAGCTATATGTCGACAACTACTGATTTTTCAGAAGTTTTGGGTTCTGGAAGCTTGAGACCTGTCGACATATGAGTTCTAACTATCGACAGCCGCAAGTCTAGCTTCTAGAAATAGATCTACACAACTCTAAAGACTCTTTTAAAGATGCCTATGCATCCAAATATGTTTAACACATCAAAGAGGGTCAGTTTACATTTCTAAACATCACTTACATGAAGAAAAGAAGTATAGACAATAGGAATCCAAGCTTTGCATATGAATGGCATGAAACTGGGAACTTGTAGGAAAAAGACTCTGTAGGAACATATCTACTCCTTCATGCAATTCTTTCTCAAAGCTGAAACAAAATTCATACTAAGTATAAAATCTACATCTTAAGACATGACTAATAACTAGAGTCTCATGAAGGCTTTACTAATCCTCGTGACAAGAAATCAGAGTAGACACTCAAACTCCAAGGTTCTGGTAGAAGAAGGAACAAGAAGATGAGAATTTCCACAAAACCGAGGACAAATAGGAAACATGGGTTTCTAAGGATGAAGACACTACAAACATGAAAATAGAAGACTGGAGAGGAATCAGAGGAAGGAACCTACTTGACTGAAAAGAGAAATGAAGATTCTTCTTCTCCTTCACGTAAAAATCTACAGTAACAATGTGAAGAAGAACAAGAAGATTGCCAGAATAATAGCTTCAGCCGACGTTGTTGAAAAGTGGCAATTCAAAAGAAGAAGAAACAACAACAGCAGAAGGAAACAGAAGCAAGGGCTGTGGTGTGCAAGGGTAATCAAGAACAAAGAGGTGGAAAAGTGTGTACAAAGGGTGAGGGGTTGCTTTTATAACCCAGTATGCTCCCCATGCATGTTGACACCTTCACGCCCAGGTGGAACAGTAAAGACCATTTGGTTTTTACTGTTGACACGATAAGCATGCACATCCCATGGGTTAACACCTAATGGTTTACATGTTAAACTCCCACTTAAGTGAGGTGGATGTCCCAGCTCCTCACACGTAAGCAAACTTAGCCCATAATTCAGCTGGCCCAATATTCCCCATGTAAATATATTCAAACGATGTCCATTTCTGTTAAAATTTCAGACATAGGCTAATGTAATGGTTTTACAAATTATGATGATTTTAATTTAATTTTTAGAATTTATTTTTCATCCAGTGAAAAATCACCCGGAAAATAGTTGCGTCGGCTTAATCTCGAAATCCGCATGTCAACAATTCCGGATATTTACATTTCTGATATCGGCACATTTTTCTGAGAATTATGGTGGTCTCAAATTAAATTCTATTATCAAAATTTGGTGTCGCCTTGTCGGGGTACGCACGACTGAAAGTGGTACTGATGTATGATAGTGTGTCCTAAATACACTCTTAATCCTAAATATCTCAATTTAAGACTAATTGATATGCATAAACAAAAATTACTAAGTAAATCATGATGTTTAAAATTTGAGGATATTACAAAGCGTGTATGTAGGACACACTGTCATACACCGGTACCACTTTCGGTCATGCGTACCCCGACAGGGTGACACCAGGTTTTGATAACATAATTAAATTCTGAGACAACCATAATTCTCATAAAAATATGTTGATTTCAAAAATATAGATATACAGAATTACTGGTGCACGAATATCGAGATTTAGTCGATTTATTTATTTTTGGGGCAATTTTCACCCAACGAAATTATAAATTGAAAATTTTAACTAAAATCACCATAATTTGCAGCACCTTCCAATTACTTTATGTTTCAAATTTCATCTTAAATGGACATCATATGGATAGTAAATTAAAGGTCCAAATGAAACGAAGGAATTAAATTGCAATTACACAAGGGATTTATGTAATATTGCTCACGAGAGGTGCTTAGCCTTGAAGAAAGGCTATGGCACGTGTTGGGGTGTGGGTAAAAGCCCTCCCAACGTGGCTAAAGCTAACCTCAACTTAGAATAATCATTAGGATTTGCCTCTACGTGTTGGCATGCATCAAAACACACGTAACCTGGGCTTTTGATAAGCTCCTATCGTGGCTGATGGAGGCGGCTGAGGAATGATGGGGAATTCCCTCATCCTCATCTCTTACGTAGCTTAGACATCCTATATAAACCCCATCTATTCACTCCTATGTACCCTTTGGACACCTACATCACCTCTTTTTGCTGTTGGTGCTCCTTCTACTGCCGTAGGAGAAGCCACACCCACGATAAGAGTAGAAGAAGGAAGGAGGATTTCTTCTCATCCTCAAGTAGGATTGTCTTTTCTCTCTTCCTACTTCAATTAGAGTCTTTGAGATTAAGCCTCAACCTTTGTTATTACCTTTCCTCTCTCTTCCTATATCTCCCCACATGCTATCCATATTGTGAAGGTCTCCTCACTTCATCCTTCAAGTTGTTTCATCATGTTGATCATGGAATCTTATGTATAGGAATGTGCTCAAGACTCAAAGCCATTGGTTGGGCTTCAATATAGAGTAGGATCACTTTAAAAGTGTTTTTCCAACCAATTTTAACCCCTCTCAGAATGAAAACCAATGTCTGTTGACAGACAGATCATATCTGTCGACAGATACATATGGGTTCCAGAACCCAGAAACCAGAGCTGTTGACAACCAACCAGTAGCTGTCGACAACCAACCAGTAGCTGTCGACGACCACCAGTTGTCTGTCGACAACCACCAGTAGCTATCGACAATTAGAGCCCAGATTCATGAAAATAGTTCTGGATAGGATAGTAGTTGTCGACAACCAACCAGTAGTTATCGACAACCACCAGTATTTGTTGACAAACAAAACTAGTTCTTCATCAATTCAAGTTGATACACTTCTGTGTTGTCCAAACAAGTTGTCTTTCCTATTTTCTTGGATTCTAAACTACTTTACCGACTTATTTAACCATCAACCGACCCATCTTTGAATCTCTATCTCTATTGTACTCATGAAATATAACTTATGATCTTAAGACAATGCTCTCTTCAAAGAGAGAGTTAGGATCACTTGTGATAGCACTAGTCACTTGTGGTCAGCTGTGGGCTACAGTTTGTATGTAAATCCAAGTTAGTGGTCTGATGATGGTGGGTAATAAACCCCGTTCTTACGCAATGAACAAGATCTGAGGTGCTGGAATCGCCTAGGCACTAAGGATGTATTTACGTTATTTATTAACCTATTGAGAGCAGTATGATGCCTGTTGAATTCATTTTTCCTAGATTAAGTTTTGATCTAGATTTTAAAAGATATATGTGACTTTCATTCTGAAATTCGTTTGGGACCGATAAGAAACCAAAGTGGGCTATATTTTTATGTCAAGTATGAAAGTTTATGAGCAAGTTTATCATTGATCCATATGCACACTTTCTGAATATTCACTTACTTCTGCAATTTGTATTCCTATTCTTAACTGTTCAAGTTTTATCAGATTAAGTTATGAAATTTGGCTTATGACTTCTGTTCTAACACTAGATCTAAATCTGTACTTTGTACAATTTCCATACATTAAACTCTTGAATTCTGGACATTTGAGAATGAAGATATTATGTCCTATAAAAGCTACTATTCAGGATTTGATTGAAAGACTTATGCTTACTTCCACCTACTGAGTTTCCCGACACATGCCTTTGTTTTCTCCAAACCCTTTCAGATTGAAGGTGGATGCAATTTCAGCTATAGAGTACTTTTATTTCCACTGCAGATCAAGAAGAAGAGCATAATCTTAGCAACTCTCTAGGAATTTTTTGTTGTAATATTAAAAGTCTAGAGAGAAAGTGTGACGGCCCTGGATACTTATGCCCAATAAAGCTCCATATCTAGATCCGCCTCCCGCGAACGGACCAAAGTCTCGTAAGGGATAGCTCGTACATGTGTCCAGTAAGAATATAAAAGACAACTACATAGTATAAGACACAAGAAAGTACATGTGCTCATATCTACATATAACAATTTACAACTGTCCCATTACATTATTACATGTCCAAATTAAAAAGAGTACAACAACCTGGGGCATACCCTGAGGGAGCACATGCTCACACAACTCCAGTAACACTACTGCTGGTGGTACAAGTCTATCACAACGTCTTCGCAAGCCATACCAACGGTAAACCCTGAAATGAATTGTAGGGGAGTGAGCCTCAACAAGTCACCGGCTCAGTAGGGGACCACCGAAAACCACACACAACACAGAAGAACCTCAACCCCAACGGGTCTCACTGGCAACACCGATAGCCAAACCATATCATGCTCACACATTCATAATAAACAACAACTAAAATATAAACTTACAATAAACATATAGTCCTTGAAGAGAATAGGAACAACAAGACTAGCACCACACCACTAGTCCGCCCCACAACTGGAAAGCCTAGGCCACAAGCCTCACGGGCACACCACCTCAACAATTAGTCGCCTAAGCTGCAAGCCACACACGCAAATCACTGCCTAGGCTACAAGCTTCACTGGCGAACCTCAAACACGTGGGTAACAGGACTGCTAACCAAGAGCTAGTCCTTTATACCCCTAAACCATGATGTATCAAATGTCACACACAAGGTAATAGGATTAGCTACAACGATGCCAATCCATCACACATTAAAACCTTATTTGGAAGTTTACCCAAGGAAGGATAAAACACAACAAGTGGAAGGTCTCACCACAGGACCACCACTTCAACACCTGAAAAGACTGGTACACAACGTACCACCACAAAGCACTACCCACACAGGGTACGAGTACCTACTACCACGAGGTACCACTATGGAAACCACAACCGAACTAGTGCCATCACAAGGCACTCTACCACAAGCAAAACCTTGACTCAACTGTGCCAATGACGGGGCACACCACAGGAGTCAAACCACAACCAGTGAGTCTCCGCTCACCAACCACAGCTACAACCGTGCCAACACTAGGGCACACCTCAATGGGTAAAACCACAACGGTGAGTCAACACTCACAAGCCTACACCACAGGCAAAGCACGAGTCAAAAGGAACGACGCCACCACACGAGAACGGACTACTAGTTCATGACGCCAGTATCCAACCCGGACAACACAACATAAGAACTACCTCTTAGTCTCGCAACCACGGACGTAAGGTCCAACTACCGCTCCACAACCACAAGTAAAGCCAAAGAACTATGGAGACCAACCAAACCACCACACCTACAGGTCACACACCCCGCAGGTCCATGCCTGGCACCTTTAGAGACTCTGGCCTGAGTCCTCGAAAGTGAGGCACTGGAAACTAGGACTAGCCGGGGCCCAGTACGTCTACTGGTGTCCGTAACCCCCCAGCTACGAGCGCGCTACAAGCGACAAACATAAACTCTCTAGTCGCTGTCCCACCATTGTATTTCCCTCAGCCGGACGACAACTCTCCACGAGAGCGAGGGTGTCCAGAAAGATGACAAGACCACGATGGTACCACCATACCGGGACAAGCCCTGAGCACACACACACGTGCCTGGCTCACACAGAACATGGGGCACCCAACTGAAGAGGTATTCCGGAATAGGCGCCGAACCACCACACTCGGCAATGCACAAACCACAACATATATATATATACTTGCATATCCTTTATTACAAATCACGGTACAAGTGTCGGAAATAGCATATCCCCGGTCACCCTTTGACCTACAAGCTACCCCACACCAACACACATATAAATCACGATAACCAATCATAAACTGGCCTATCATCGGTCATCATGTGACCTCCTTGCCACATAAATACAATATACAATATTTACAAACCAAATCTTAACCTTGCTCACATTATACTAGTTAAACCATCTTTATCAACCTATAAAAGATGTCACAAGACTGAAGCTAGGTTCACACCGGAACCTCACTGCCCAGCCACCACAATAGTATGTGCCATGCACACACTCACACCACGAAGACACTACACCAAATACGTAAACAACACACTAACCATGCTCACAGAGTGCTACAGGTGCCAATGCACCACTTGCCAAAGCCATGCACATCAAATACTGATAATTAGATAACCAAATCACTAAAACCATGCAAAGCAAGACCTCATAGCTGAGGTCGCGACATGGGGTAGCGTCACTATCAGATCGCGACACCCCGATGTGTCGCGATAGGAAACCCTAACGTGACGGGTCGGCCTGTTGCGACCTAGTCGTGACAGCCGAGGCTGTCGCCTTCACAGGCGAAACCCTAATCTGGGAACCCTTCTCTGGATTTGCCATGCAAACCACCCTAAACAATGTTTCAACCCGGTTTTCATGCTCATTTCATTGCCTAGACATGGAATCTACTATTTATGAAGCTTTAAACAAATCAAACATGCACCATACGCAATCTACGCAACGAACCAGATGGGATCTCCCTACCTTCATGAAGAACACGCAAACTGGCTACGGCCTGATGTCTCCCCCGCCCCATGCGACGTCCTTGCGTCGAGACCGCGACGAAAACCATGCCAAAATGCCAAATCGCCCCTGAATCCACCGCAACAGCTTCCCCTGGCCGAGCAGAGCTTCCCCTGCTCTGTCCGGCTAGAACCAACTTAAAAACACCCAACGGTTGGGATCGCGATGTACCTCCCCGTCGCGACAAGGCATCGCCTTCCCACTGTCAACGTCAGCATGCCCTGTCCCGTGCGCGACACGCGACATGCATGCAGATGTCGACCCTATTAGCGGCAACAAGAACGCGACCACCAGTGCCGTCGCGTTTAGAACGCGACGCACATGCCCGTCGTGTTCACAACCAGTGAACCAACAGGTACTGTGGGCCTAACCTGCCGGCCCACTAAGCCCCGCACAATGCTCGGAAACCAAAACCAAGGCCCAATGACCCCACATTAGTCATGAGCACCATACCAAAACCAGTAAACACAGATCCGAATGACCACTAAATGAAGATCCACAACGATCCGAAAAATGCACTACGTTACATTACTATCACCTAAAAATTGTTGCCCAGCTAGCAAGCACAGAGGGGGGGGGGGGGGGTGAATGGGATTCTTAAAATTCAATTATCTAAACCTGTCAACAAAAACATTCAACACAAAACACTACGTTCGACTGTTAGTGTTTGTAATAAAGAAAATGTAACAATCACAAACAGGCAATCACACAACACAAGGATTTTATCTTGGTTCGAACCTCCTCTTCAAAGGAGTCCTACGTCCAGTTCCTGAGCAACAACTCAGGATTTCACTACGTAAGGGTACAGTTCCCCTCAAGGACACTTACACCTCCAGCCGCAACTGGCCTTCTCTTCACAACCCGAAGAGGAAAACAATACCTTGATTCACAGGTCTACCTTCAACATGAAGGGAACACTCACCACCTGTTTCCGAACAGATCTACTCTTCACACATGAAGAGGAACTTCTCAGGAAAGTGAGAAAACATGCGAAATGCCCCTAGACCAGGCTTATAGCAAACACTTGATCTGAGGCAGTGACTGAGAGAGAAAGATCTACAATAATGAAATCTCTCATATCACAAGGGCTCTCCAAAACTAACAATGATGAGGCACTGGAGAGCAAGAGCTACAAGGTTGAAGTGGAAAGCAAGAAGCTCTTTTTGCTAAGACTCTATCACTTCCAGATTTTTTGTTGAGATTTTGAATCCTTCAAAAGTTGTGTTTACAGGAGTCTTCAGTCTTGTGTATATATCTTCTCTTACTGAATTAGTCGTTAGATGACTGTTGTCTCTAGGCTTTAGTGAACGTTAGACTGCATGGTTCCGCTTATTCTTCAACAGGTATGTTTCAGTCAACAGTCCTTTACATTCCATGCACGCAAGGAGAAGATCCTTCTTGATATCCTTCAGCTTCCACTTTGTCCAACGTTGTATGGGGTTGTGCTGTCAGAGACCTGCACACAATAAATGCTAAATCATAGACAGCTACACTGTCCCTTGTTGTCAGTCAACGTTTGAATCCATGTAGTAAGACATTTCACAAAAATGAAAATGGCATTCTGCTATATAAAAAGTGTTTCATATAGAAGCATGATAATAGAGGATATCCTGATATGCATCGTGCAGAGAAATGTACAGTCACATTAAATGCATGGATATTAGAGAAACATGTGGGAGGACTTTGACTTTCAAAATATTTGAGACATGTTTGAATGTCAAGTCGTTGTAGTCCATGAAATCGTTATGAGTACGACTTATGAAATTGCTGTGTAAGCAAGTCGTTGTTTATGTAAATCGTTATTCATACACAAACAAATCGATGTGAACACAAGTCGTTATACAATCATAACCAAATCGTTGTAGAGACAAATCGTTATGAGAGTATAAGCAAGTCGTTATAACCAAATCGTTGTGAGCAAATCGTTGTTTGCTTTATCGAATCGTTACACTGACCAAGTCGTTGTATAACTTATCGAATCGTTACGGCGACCAAGTCGTTATGTAACTTATCAAATCGTTGTGGTGACCAAGTCGATGTGAAACTTATCAAATCGTTACGGCGACCAAGTCGTTATGTTACTTACCAAATCGATGTGAAAGCAAATCGTTATTCTTACTTACCGAATCGTTGTGAGAGCAAATCGTTGTTCTCACTTACAAATCGTTGTGAGAGCAAATCATTGTTCTCACTTAACAAATCGTTGTGAGAGCAAATCGTTGTTCTCACTTATCAAATCATGTGAGAGCAAATTATTGTTCTCACTTAACAAATCGATATGGCGATCAAATCATTCTACTCACTTAGTGAATCGTTGTGAGATCGAAATCGATGCAATGCTTATGAAATCATTATAAAATCGAAATCAATATGATACTTTATTAAATATTTGTGAAAATGAAATTGATAGAAGTGGAAATTGTTATGACACATAGGAAGTCGATGTGTACTTAGAGAAATTTCCTGCTCTGTACTTTAAATGCTACAGTGTAAGAAATACTTACATATTTTCTTGATTTCGCCTGATTTACCTCCTGTGCCTAAGCTTCATGAAAACTTGTTAGATGACACTTTATTGAAGTTTTGTTAATCACCAATATAGATATATAATTCATAAAATTATATGGGGATGAACTGATCATCAATCTCCCCCTTTTTGGTGATGACAAAACATGATATAAGCATAAAAGGTTCTGAAATAAATCTTAAATAATTTTGCAGAATAAATTTGAGAATTTGAGAGATGTATTTCAGAATAGTTATTTTTCTCCCCCTTTTTGTCATTAAGCAAAAAGATACGATAGTGACAAAGAAGAGAAGAAAGATTAATGGTAGCAAAAGAAAGCAGTATATATTACTCCTTGGAGGGTAGAGGAAGATAGAAGGCAGGAGACAAAAGAGAGGCATGGCGAGAAATGATTTGCCAAGCCTTAAGTTCTTGTTCTTCAAAATGTTGTCGAAAGACCCCACTAGCTATGGAGTAAGAAGGTCCCATGTCAGGAACCATCAGCTTGATATGAAGCGCCCGCTGCTCGTTTAAGAAACTATCATAGCGGTCTTGATCAAGATAAAATTTGTAAAAACTGGTTTTGCCAAAACTGGCGCACTGGAGGAACTGATCAATGTTGATGGGGTAGTGGATTTGATGTTGCTTCAGGTCCTTCTTCATAGCCACAAAAATCTTGTACCTTTCAGTCCAAGTATCATACGAATTCTGAACAAGGTGAATGGAATTGGAATCTAGGAATTCGGCAGCAGACAACAACGGTTGATTCGATTTTGCCTGAGATGCATTGATGACCTGGAGCTGCTCAACAGTAAGGGGATAAACCTTTTCCCATTCTGAGGGAGACAAGCGCTCACATTCAGATAGGATAGGGGCAAGAACATTAGCATTGATGAAGCCCCGATGATATTCCCAGTAGATAAATCTTTGGAAAGAAAGGGAGCGACCTTGCTGTACTGAAATTCTGGCCATAACCTGAGCGGATCTTTCAAAAATCAAGGAGCCAACTGTAGATTCCATGATGAGAGAATGGAGAGGAGGCAGGAACACCACATATGGGATCTCCAAGGTGGCAAAATCTACCCGGATCGAGTCGGTATGAGCATCAGTTGAACCAAGAGCATGAATAGCTTGCCAGAATTGGCCAAGATGAACTTTAGGTAGATTATGGATATAGCAGTAATCATTATACATCTGGAAATACCGGATGAACCTAATCTCTTTCTGAATAAAGGGCCCCCAGGTGGTCTTGTGTAGGATCTGGAACCACTCAGAGAGAGTCAAAGGATGATCTCTGGGTGGATATCTGGCTGCCTGAGCGCGAAGAAATTGGCTGTAAAGGGACTTTTGACCCTGAGCCCACTGCTCTTTAGATTTGGCTTCAACCATGGAAATGATTTTTGATTTTTCAGCCATAGAGAGAGAGGTGAAAGGAAGAATGATATTGAGATGGTCAGTGAGCTTGAGAGTTAGAAGTCCAAGAATGGTGGCAAAGGTGGTTTTCTGAATATATTCACGATAGAGAGGCTTGTTTTTAGTTATAACAGTGAGGGAGAACCAAAGAGGAGGAAAACAAGGTGCAGAGGAAACAGGGGGTTTGAAGAAAGTTTCCTTTTCTTAAGAACACGGCTAGAAGAGCCAGCCCTATGGATGTAAGGGCTGACCTGCAGGACTGATCGAAGAATTGCTTCTTCGAATTCATCTTTGATGTCCTGGATCTCAAGATGTTCAAGTTGAACACTCTCAGAAATGATGGTTACAATAGAGGGAGGAGTAGAAGGATGGAAGAAGGAATACTCAGGTGGTGGAGGAGGTCTGGAGGGTCCTGCAGATGAAGGACTGGAGGAGGAAGCTCCAGCTGATGAGGAGGAGGCTGGACGTGACTCAAAAGGAGGAGGAGGAATGAATGTGGTGGAGGCAGGAGAAGAAGAGGTGATAGGAATGGAGTGGGTGAGGAGATGTTTTTAGGAAGGGGTTGTTTGAAGGTAGCAGGTGCTGGAGGTGCAGTAGAGGATGATGATGGTGGAGAAGGGGGTGGTGGAGTTGAAGAGGAGAAGAGCTAGGGTGCTCAGGGGCTACAGCCTGATATTCAGCTCTAGCAGGAACAACTGCTGACTCCACTTGGCTAGATGGCCCAGAGACATCCTCAACTGGCCCTGACTGCTCTGCCACTACTTCAACAACATTTGGCCTGGATGGCCCTCCTGCCACTTCAAAACTTGGCCCTGATGGCCGAACATCCTCTGGCTGACTAGGCTCGAAACTGTTGGTTGGAGTGGGAGCAGGAGAGGCTTGAATGGGTAGATGCACCCTCACAAAAACAGATAAATCTTGAATCACTTGCTTAATGCTTCCCAACTCACCCTTTAGACTTTGGAGCTCAAAAGTCAATGCTCCAACTTGCTTAGCTACTGAGCTCTGGCTAATGAAAATAGAAGCAATGTCTGACTGCACAGAGCAAAGGATTTTACCTTGTTCATCCATTCTGACTATTACATGCCTCATATTGATTTTCAATTTCTTCTGCTTCAGCCTCCGGTGTGGCTTCCTTGTCAGTAGAGGGATCGCTGAAGCTACACCTTTACCCTTTTCACTTGCCCTTGCAATGGGCTCCACATGTTCAACATTTGTCTCTCCTTCATCTGATTCAGAAGGGCTTGTCAAAACACCTTCTTTAAACTGATCAACATGAGGGTTAGCCACAGGCTCCCCCTGAATTTCTGCTTCCTTCTCAACAAAAGGCGCCCCCTCAACAGGAGCATCATCCATTCGAATGTCTTCATGGTGGCCTGGTGCCACGACCTCGGGAACTAATTCACAAGCTTTTTCTTGCTCCCCTGAGCAGGAGCATCTTCAATTTGAACAGCTGCATTGTGGCATGATGCCACAACTTTTGCAAAGGATTCCTCTTGCTCTGCTTGAGTGCTGGTGATAGAATCCAACACAT
This sequence comes from Colocasia esculenta, assembly GCA_014218235.1. NCBI lineage: Eukaryota > Viridiplantae > Streptophyta > Magnoliopsida > Alismatales > Araceae > Colocasia > Colocasia esculenta. Next base: position 64,274,498 of record CM024766.1, read on the forward strand.
TTCTAAGCACAGAGGCTACCCAAAAGGAGGAGTGATAACCTCTGATGAATGCCCAATGGGATCAATATGCTCCGGGGGAATATCCTCAATTCTGCTTTCGCTGACCACCTGATCTTCAACACTGATCTCTGCTGCTGCTGCTGCTGCTTGCTCTTCTTGGACCTATGGAATCTCTGCCCTGACAACTTCTTGCTGAACTGCTGTTGGAGGCACTGCTGCTGCTTTGATCTGAACTGCTGCTGCTAGAACTGGTGGAATAACCTGATCTTGAGGGGCTTCAACCCTTTGATGAGATTTTGCTTCTGCCTCTAGAGCTTGGGCATCTTGAGCTTCTTCAATGATGGCCTCACCTTCAGCTACTGAGGTTTTGGTCCATACCCCAGCTACCAATGAGAAACCACTTTTCTTCAAATTTCTACATTTAATTGCATGGCTCATCTTCTCATAAATCTCACCACTTAAACTGATGCTGTGGTGCTGGAAAATCTTCGTCAATAGATGAGCATAGGGAAGAGATACATTAAACTTTCTCTTTTTATCCCAAATCATTGCATTAGCAAACTTCATCCGCTCAAAAATCACTTCTGCCATGTTAATACCTTGGTTCTGGATGGCCCAGAACATTATGTCGGAATCGGCCTTGGTGCACGTGGAGAAGGTGGCACTCTTGGGCACCAGAATCTGACACACGATGAAATGAAGAATCCAGTTGAAGGCGTTCAACTGGTTTATATCAATCTTCCCGTCCTTCAACTTATACTCAGTTCCGACAATGCCTAAACCCTTGGCCTGAACATCTACGGTATTTACCCCACTGTGACCGGAGGTAGAAACACCAAACAGGGATTCTAACACCTCATAGGTGATGCGAATCTGAGTTCCTTTGACTGTGGAAGTCAAGGACCCATCTGCTTCAGACTTCAAACAAACATAGAAAGCTTTTACTAACTCAGGATAACTTGCCTCAGAGAATGTTGCCATCTGCATCCACTTCAACCTCTACATCACGGCCACTATGCTATGCATTCCGTTCTTCTCCAAATCTGCTACATCAACACCTTGTTGCCGCACAGCTTCGTCTTTACAGATGTAAACATTTCTTGCAGCTCTGCTGTGAGGAAAGCAGCGCTATAGCCCCCAATGATATTGGAAACTCCAGAAGCGGCCATGGTTTTGAACAAGAAAAGATTCTGGATGATCGTGAAGAGGATTGAAGCAAAATCCCTCAAGAAATTTTTCGTGGGAAGAGATGGATGCTTTGAAATCACACAGAGTCGTTGCCGGAGACGATAGGATTGTCATTCTAGGCAAGTCGAACGAGATGAGAGAGGAAGGTGAATCGTTATGACACAGATTTCGGGATTTTAAAGATAGACATAAAGTCACTTTTGAGGAGACGCAGCAATAAATGCACAAAATGACAAAATAGAATGATTCCGAGATAGACAAAGTCTTTTTTAAAAATAAAGAATCGTCAAAGCTAGTTGCGAAACAAATAAATAAAGAGTTTTACTTAATTCTAGGGGAGAGAATAATTGTTGTTTTGAAATAATTGTTATTTTAGCTATATACAGATAAATCTATCACAAATTACACATACCTAATTCCCTTCTAAGAGAAGTAAATCTCTCTTCAGGTAAGGCCTTTGTGAAGATATCTGCTAACTGATTTTGAGTATCTATAAAAGAAATATTTATATTTCCATTTGCTACATGATCTCGAATAAAATGATATCTAACCTCTATATGCTTTGTCCTTGAGTGCTGAACTGGATTTTTGGTGAGATTTATTGCACTGGTGTTGTCGCATAGCAGGGGCATTGTCTTGATGTGCAGTCCATAATCCTCAAGTTACTGCTTAATCCATAGGAGTTGTGTACAACAGCTTCCAGCAGCCACGTACTCAGCTTTAGTTGTTGACAGTGCTACTGAATTTTGCTTCTTTGAGGACCATGAAATTAGATATCCTGCAAGAAATTGACAACATCCATTGGTGCTTTCTCTATCTATTTTGCATCCAGCGTAGTCAGCATCAGAATATCCTACTAAATTTATTTCACATGATTTTAGATACCACAACCCTAGATCATGAGTTCTAGCTAAATATCTAAAAATCCTTTTGACACTAATTAAATGAGATTCCTTAGGATCTGCCTGATACCTAGCACACATGCATACACTAAATAATATATCATGTCTACTGACAGTTAAATAGAGTAAAGAACCTATCATACCTCTGTAGAGCTTTTAGTCCACTTTCTTACCATCTTTGTCACTGTCTAGCCTTGTAGATGTGCTCATTGGTATTGACAGTGGCTTGGCGTTTTCAAAACCAAATTTTTTTAGTAGTTCTTTGGTGTACTTAGCTTGACAAATGTGTGAGCCTTCTTTTCCTTGCTTGATTTGCAATCCGAGGAAATAGTTGAGTTCCCCCATCATGCTCATTTCAAATTCTCCTTGCATGAGCTTTTCAAAATACTTGCAAAGAGATTCATCAGTAGAACCAAATATTATATCATCTACATAAATTTGAACAAGTAATATATTTTTAAGTTTTATCTTAATAACTAATGTGCTATCTACTTTTTCTCTGATGAAACTATGGTTTAATAAGAATGCACTGAGCCTTTCATACCAAGCTCTAGGTGCTTGTTTTAAACCATACAAAGCTTTATGCAACTTAAAAACATGATTTGGAAAATCGATATCATCAAAACCAAGAGGTTGTTCTACATAGACTTCCTCCTTTATAAAACTATTTAAAAAGGCAGATTTTACATCCATTTGAAAAAGCTTTAAATCTAATGCTGATGCGTAAGCAAGCAAAATTCTAATTGCCTCAAGTCTAGCTACTGGTGCATAGGTTTCATCGAAATCTATGCCTTCCTCTTGGGAATAGCCTTGAGCTACCAGTCTGGCCTTGTTTCTTGTGATCACACCAGCTTCATCCACTTTGTTCTTGAACACCCATTTGGTGCCAATCACGGGATGATCTGATGGTCTCGGAACAAGGGACCACACTTGGTTTCTCTTGAACTAATTAAGTTCATCTTCCATGGCTAATATCCAACATTCATCAGTCAGTGCTTCATTGACTGTCTTAGGCTCTATTTGAGATACAAAAGCTAAATAATCACAAGGAATTACATTACCTCTGGTTCTTACCCCAACCGATGGATCTCCAATGATGTTATCCAACGAGTGATCCTTTTTGTATCTCCATTCCTTTGGAAGATCATCATGAGATATCTCTCTTTGTTGCAATTCCTCCAATGGTGGATCTTCTTTATCATTGATAGATATATCTTTTAATTTCTTGGACAAATTATCTGCATCATCATTATCACTATCTACTTCCTTTTTCAAGAAAGGGTTAGTTTCATCAAAAATAATATGCACAGTTTGCTCATTTAATAAAGTTTGTTTATTAAATACTCTGTAGCCTTTAGGTTTAGAAGCATACCCCATAAATATACCTTCATCGGATTTGGGGTCTAGCTTACCAATATCCCTTTTGCCGTTATTGTGAATGAAGCAAGGACATCCGAAGGTTCTGAAGTGACTGATCTTTGGTTTCTTCTGCTTGAGTAACTTGTATGCTGTCTTCTTCAAGATTGGTCTGATCATCACTCTGTTAATTATGTAGCAGGCAATGTTGATGGCTTCGGCCCAGAAGTATCTTGGTAGGTTATATTCCGATAGTATAGTTCTGGCCATATCTAATAAACTTCTGTTCTTTCTTTCAGCAACTCCATTCTGCTGTGGTGTCCTTGGTACTGAGAAATTATGTTCTATTCCTTGATCATCATAGAACTCAGCAAATCTTTCATTCTGAAACTCTCCTCCATGATCAAATCGAATACTAACAATGCTGAATTTCTTATCCTTCTGGACTTTCTTACTGAACCCAACGAAACTATCGAAGGTGTCATCTTTGTGCTCCAGAAAAGATACCCATGAGAATCTGGAATAGTCATCTACAATCACAAAACCAAAATTCTTTCCTCCAAGACTTGTGGTTCTCATTGGCCCAAATAGGTCCATATGTAGTAATTCCAAGGGTTTTGAGGTTGTTACCACTGTCTTTGACTTGAAGGATGATTTAGTGTGCTTTCCTTTTGCACACGGTTCACAGACACCTTCCATTCTTGTGCTTACTTTAGGTAGACCTTCTACTAGATTTCTCTTGATTAGCTTTCTGATTCCATCTAAACTGCAATGGCCCAATCTTCTGTGCCAAAGCTCAACTGAATGATTTTTGCTTGCTGCAAGACACACATCCTGATCTTTCAACTCTTCCAAATGAAGTACATAGAGATTCTTTTCCCTACTGGCTTCAAATACAACTTCGCCATCTTTTATGATACTGCACTTAATCTCTTAACACTTAATTTGATGCCCTTTATCACATAACTGGCTGATGCTGATAAGGTTGTACTTCAATCCTTTCACACATAGGACGTCATCTATGAGAATTCTACCTTGACTTTTTATGGCACCACTGCCCATCACTGTACCTTTTCCATTGTCATCGTAGGTCACTGTACCTTCTTCATCCTTGAGGTGAGAGAATAACTTCCTATTGCCGGACATGTGTCTTGAGCACCCGCTGTCCAGGTACCACTTAGATGCTCAAAGGCTTCCCTGTAATGAAGACACTAAACTTTAGGTACCCAAGTTCTTTTGGGTCATTGCTGGTTAGTTTCATCATTTTCCCTTTTAATTATCCATTTTATATGTTTAGTTGGACATGTTATTTTAATGTGTTCTAGTTTGTTGCAATGACTACAGCAGGATGTTTTACTTACCTTTTCAGTTGGAATATATTTAAAGTTAGATTTATATGCAGAGTCTTGTTCGACTACAAACTTTGGTGTTGGATAGATTTTAGGATGCACTACTGTTTCTTCATTATCAGGAGGAGTGTATCCTAAACTATGCTTCTTTTTCCCTGATCTTCTAGCTCCTTTTAGTATTAGGGTTGATTTTCCATTGGTAAATTTTTCAATGGTATTTGTTAAGTATTCATTGTCTTTAGTTAATGTATCAATCTCCTTTTTAAGTTTGTTAATTGTTTCCTCATTTTCTAGTTTTGTTATTTGTTCATTTTTATTTTTCAAATCCTCACACAATAATTCATTTCTCCTTTTTAATTCTAAATTTTGTTTTTCTAACTGTTCATCTTCAGATTTTAAATCTACGTTAGTAATTTCCAAACATGCATGATTTTTCTTAACAGTTTTTAGCATTTTACATACTTCTTTATATTTACTATATAATTCGTTAAATGCATCTTCTAAACTATCAGAATCTGATTCATTACAGGAAGTAAAAGATGAGTCAGAAGTTACATTGTCGTCGGTATTTGCCATGAAGGCCAGGTTGGCCTTTTCTTCTTCTTCGCTGGAGCTTGACTCACTGTCTGAGTCATTGTCGTTGCTCCACGCAGCTGCCATAGCTTTCTTCTTGTACTTTTTGAATTTCTTGGAGTTGTCCTTCTACCTGAACTTAGTTTTCTTTAGCTTCGGACATTCAGTCTTGATATGTCCGGGCTTCTTGCATTCATAGCATATGGGCTTAGATTTCTTTGTGTCCTTGACTTCGGATTTCTTGAAATCTCTCCCTTTCTTGAAATATCTCCAACCAGACTGATACTTTTTCTTGGCAAGTATCCGCTGCAATCTTCTGGATAGGAATGCTTCCTCATCATCACTGCTTCCAATGCTTTCATCACCATCTGATTCTTCACCAGATGTGTCTTCTGCTGCCTTGAGAGCATTGATGTGTTTCTTTTTACTGGAGGACTCCCCAAGCCATTCCATACTTATTTCATGGGCCATTAGTGACTCGATAAGCTTTTCAAGTAACATTCTCTTGAGAACATTAGCTTCTTCTATTGCTGTCACTTTTGGTGTCCAAGAGGATGGTAGAGATCTTAGAATTTTTCTTACCATATCTCCCATGTCGTAGTTCTTTCCAAGACCAACCAACCCATTTGTGATGTCTGTAAATCTGCTATACATCTGTGTGATTGACTCTCCTAGCTGCATCAGGAATCTCTCATACTGAGTCACTAAGATGTCTATTCTTGTCTCTTTTACTTTATATGTGCCTTCATACATAATTCTAAGCTTCTCCCACATTTCCATCGCTGATTTGCAGGCTGAAACTCTATTAAACTCTTTCTTGCTAAGAGCGCAGCATAATATGCTCTTAGCTTTGCAATTGAGAGAGATCTTCTTTTTATCATCTTCTGTCCAGTTTTGTCTGTTGTTTAGAACAACTAGATCACCTTCTTCTATGATGGACCATATTTGAAAATCGAATCCTTACAGGAAGTACTCCATCCTGATCTTCCAGTAGGTATAGTCCTCACCATCAAATAGAGGGGGTCGGTTTACTGATTGACCAATGCTTCCTTAAGCTGCCATTTATCTTTGCTCTTGAGATCGTGAGATCTTCTTTCTTGAAGAGACTTGGCTCTGATACCACTTGTTGCCCAGCTAGAAAGCCCAGAGGGGGGGGGGGTGAATGGGATTCTTAAAATTCGATTATCTAAACCTGTCAACAAAATGTTCAACAAAAACACTACGTTCGACTGTTAGTGTTTGTAATAAAGAAAATATAACAATCACAAAAAGACAATCACACAACACAAGGATTTTATCTTGGTTCGGACCTCCTCTTCAAAGGAGTCCTACGTCCAGTCCTTGAGCAACAACTCAGGATTTCACAACCCGAAGAGGAAAACAACACCCTGATCCACAGGTCTTCCTTCAACACGAAGGGAACACTCACCACCTGTTTCCGAACAGGTCTTCTCTTCACACACGAAGAGGAACTTCTCAGAAAAGTGTGAAAACAGGCAAAATGCCCCTAGACCGGGCTTATAGCAAACGCTTGATCTGAGGCAGTGAATGAGAGAGAAAGATCTACAATAATGAAATCTCTCATATCACAAGGGCTCTCCAAAACTAACAACGATGAGGCACTGGAGAGCAAGAGCTGCAAGGTTGAAGTGGAAAGCAAGAAGCTCTTTTTTGCTAAGACTCTATCACTTCCATATTTTTCGTTGAGATTTTGAATCCTTCAAAAGTTGTGTTTACAGGAGTCTTCAGTCTTGTATATATATCTTCTCTTGCTGAATTAGACGTTTAGATGACCGTTGTCTCTAGGCTTTAGTGAACGTTAGACTGCATGCTTCTCCTTATTCTTCAACAGGTATGTTGCAGTCAACAGTCCTTTACGTTCCATGCACGCAAGGAGAAGATTCTTCTTGATATCCTTCAGCTTCCACTTTGTTCAACGTTGTATGGGGTTGTGCTGTTAGAGACCTGCACACAATAAATGCTAAATCATAGACAGCTACGCTGTCTCTTGTTGTCAGTCAATGTTTGAATCCATGTAGTAAGACATTTCACAAAAAATGGAAATGGCATTCTGCTATATAAAAGTGCTTCATATGGAAGCATGATAATAGAGGATATCCAGATATGCATCGTGCAGAGAAATGTACAGTCACATTAAATGTATGGATATTAGAGAAACACGCGGGAGGACTTTGACTTTCAAAATATTTGAGACATGTTTGAATGTCAAGTCGTTGTAGTCCATGAAATCGTTATGAGTACGACTTATGAAATCGTTGTGTAAGCAAGTCGTTTTTTATGTAAATAGTTATTCATCCATAAACAAATCGATGTGAACACAAGTCATTATACAATTATAACCAAATCATTGTAGAGACAAATTGTTATGAGAGTATAGGCAAGTCATTATAAGCAAGTCGTTATAACCAAATCTTTGTGAGCAAATCGTTGTTTCACACATAAGCAAATCGTTGTTTGCTTTATCGGATCGTTACACTGACCAAGTCGTTGTGTAACTTATCGAATTATTACGGTGACCAAGTCATTATGTAACTTATCGAATCGTTGTGGTGACCAAGTCGATGTGAAACTTATCAAATCGTTACGGCGACCAAGTCGTTATGTTACTTACCAAATCGATGTGAAAGTAAATCATTATTCTCACTTACCGAATCGTTGTGAGAGCAAATCATTGTTATCACTTAACAAATCGTTGTGAGAGCAAATCGTTGTTCTCACTTAACAAATCGTTGTGAGAGCAAATCGTTGTTTTCACTTAACAAATCGATGTGGCGCTCAAATCATTCTACTCACTTAGCGAATCGTTGTGAGATCAAAATTGATGCAACACTTATGAAATCGTTATAAAACCGAAATCAGTATGATACTTTATTAAATCCTTGTGAAAATGAAATCGATAGAAGTGGAAATCGTTATGACACATAGGAAGTCAATGTGTACTTAGAGAAATTTCCTGCTCTGTACTTTAAATGCTACAGTGTAAGAAATACTTACATATTTTCTTGATTTTGCCTGATTTACCTCCTGTGCCTAAGCTTCATGAAAACTTGTTAGATGACACTTTATTGAAGTTTTGTTAATCACCAAAATAGATATATAATTCATGAAATTATATGGGGATGAACTGATCATCAGGAATGTCGTCCTCGACATTCAAAACAAACCACAATAAACCAAACTATCACCTAAAAAGAAACAAAGCCATATACAGAACAAGTAGGATACGCTTCCTCTGCATCTTCCTTTCAAACCATCTATACTAACCGATCCATCTATCCATTTTCATGCTTGTTCTGCCTTTCCTTTCCTTTCTAATTTATTCCACAACCGCTTTATTCCGTGGATTCAATTTACCATTTCTTACTTTTCGTCTGTAAGCAATTCTACCCTGCCAATGGCACTTTATCTCCTTGGACTCAACCTACTTCCACATTTTCTTGGCTCCCCTGACCATTCTACACCAATAGCTTTAACTTATATTTAACTAAGAACCCTTGTCTCTCTACTCAACTGCGCACTAACCTTAAATTTTCTTTCGATTATTTAACCCTTGGATAACTTATGAATATCCAACTTTCCATAAATTCTAGTCTCATATCTAACTTTATTGGCTTCTCAATTTATCTTATTTATCCACTTAATACTGACAAGAAATGCTGGTATTTCTAATCTGCTTTTCTTACTATTTCTATTTTAATCAAACCACTTACTTCATTTCTGACTTCTGCCATACCACTAGAAACATTTCTTGCTTTAAATCATACTTTCCAATTGACATTATATTTCTCTTATCATATAATATTACCACTTAATTGACTCTACCCATATTCTATCTTCTGCTATATCTGTACCACACTGAATTCTGAATCTTGTCATAGTATTATTGATATACTTCCCCCTTTATATATTTTCTTTGCTTCAAACAATATTCTCTGATCGACTCAACAAATCTAACTCATATCTTTTCACAATTTCCATTCTCACTACTGCACATACCTGAAGATTTGCCTTTACCTTTACCCCTCAAACCTTGCTCATTTATATGATATCAAATTTCAAAATTTCTTTACCACTAAACTGGTCATATTGCTCCTCACTTTTCCTGTTCCCTTTTGCCATACTTTAATTTTCTTGCTATTTCTTAACCGATTTATTATGACTTTGCTTCAAATTTTGAAAATATTCTTATAATAGAATTCATTTATTCATCTGGATCATCTTACTACACCCCATTACACAAATTCTTACTGCACATTTCCTGAACCATCTGATTATCGTTGTTCCATAATCTGCCACATTCTTTTCCCTCATCTGATCATTAATACTAAACTTTATCTTTAATACCAATAACATAATATCATTTCTGCAAAATATTTCTCTTAACTATTCTGCTAACTGACTAGTCTCAAGGTACCATTTATGCTGCAATTTCTCTTATTAGATTACTAATATAGCTATAAACTAAAACCATTTCCTTTAATCACAATGATTTACTGCCAATTATAAACAACTTCACTACTACAGCTCCTTTACAAATATCCATTCACAATTTACCTTGCTATTCCTCATTACTTCTCAACAGACTTAACATTTTCTATTCCAACTTGCATATCTTCAATTTACTCTAATTACTCAATCTAAACCTTAATCTGTCTCTAACACCAACATTCCTTCTCTATTCTTACAAACCACAGACAAATGCTGGCACCACTACTCTTATCTTTAACACGGCAACCTTATACAGATCTTTCTGCAAAATCTTTACCCACTGCCTTTTACTAAACGAACATCTCTCTCTTGTAAAATTCTCGAAAAAATCTGACTTCACACTATTCTTCTTTTACTTCTTCTTTAGCCAACTAGTCACCTCTACACACATTTACATAGGTCTCTATATCAGATTTCCTATTATCCTCATTATTTATGACAACACTACCCTTAAACTTTTTACTACAACTATTTCTAATCACAAATCACACTTAATAACCATCTGAATCACTATTCCCCTACTTGCCAGCATCTCACCTCAAGTCAAACTATTTCACTCAATTACTTCAAACCTAACATGCCACTAATCATGTTATTATCCAAACTATTCCTTAACACTTTATTAACATAAATCCCAACCTCAATGACTGTCTCTGCTACAGTTCTCAGCCACAATTCACCCATTTCACAGCCCTGGTCACGCAGCCCTATTCCTCATCATAACACTATTCCCTCTACTATTCTATCACATCACTACCTTATACTTGTCTCTGCAAATTTTGATCCTCACTAAGACATTCTCACTGGTTTTCATGACTGAATTCACTACTCCCTTCAATTTTCTATATTGAGAACCTTTAATTAACTATACTTTAACCGCAACTGGCACACTATTAACCACTCATACTACACCACTAACCATACCATTCCTCTGCCATTATCCATAGCTACTAATCTGACCAACTATACACTCAATTCAAATACCAAGACTCATGTGAAAACCATACTAAAAAGCACAAGAAACCGTAGACTTACTACCAGCAGTGGACATTAAACCATGTTTTGGGACATTGTAACCTTAATGTCTTTTCATATCCTAACTGAACCATTGCTCTGATACCAACTGTGACGGCCCTGAATACTTATGCCCAATAAAGCTCCATATCCAGATCCGCCTCCCGCGAACGGACCAAAGTATCGCAAGGGATAGCTCGTACACATGTCCAATAAGAATATAAAAGACAACTACACAGTATAAGACACAAGAAAGTACATGTGCTCATATCTGCATATAACAATTTACAATTGTCCCATTACATTATTACATGTCCAAATTAAAAAGAGTACAACTACCTGGGGCATACCCTGAGGGAGCACAAGCTTACACAACTCCAGTAACACTACTGCTAGTGGTACAAGTCTGTCACAACATCTTCGCAAGCCATACCAACAGTAAACCCTGAAAACAACTGTAGGGGAGTGAGCCTCAACAAGTCATCTGCTCAGTAGGGGACCACCCAAAACCACACACAACACAGGAGAACCTCAACCCCAACGGGTCTCACTGGCAACACCGATAGCCAAACCATATCATGCTCACACATTCATAATAAACAACAACTAAAACATAAACTTACAATAAACATATAGTCCTTGAAGAGAAGAGGAACAACAAGACTAGCACCACACCACTAGTCCGCCCCACAACTGGAAAGCCTAGGCCACAAGCCTCACGGGCACACCACCTCAACAATTAGTCGCCTAAGCTGCAAGCCACATAGGCAAACCACTGCCTAGGCTACAAGCTTCACTGGTGAACCTCAAACACGTGGGTAACAGGACTGCTAACCAAGAGCTAGTCCTTTATACCCCTAAACCATGATGTATCGAATGTCACACACAAGGTAACAGGATTGGCTACCATGATGCCAATCCATCACACATTAAAACCCTATTTGGAAGTTTGCCCAAGGAAGGATAAAACACAACAAGTAGAAGGTCTCACCACGCGACCACCACTTCAACACCTGAAAAGACTGGTACACAACGTACCACCACAAAGCACTACCCACACAGGGTACGGGTACTTACTACCATGAGGTACCACAACAAAAACTACAACCAAACTAGTGCCACCACAAGGCACTCTACCACAAGAAAAACATTGACTCAACTGTCACAATGATGGGGCACACCACAGGAGTCAAACCACAACCAGTGAGTCTCCGCTCACCAACCACAACTATGACCGTGCCAACACCAGAGCACACCTCAACGGGTAAAATCATAACGGTGAGTCAACACTCACAAGCCTACACCACGGGCAAAGCACGAGTCGGAAGGAACGACGCCACCACACAGGAATGGACTACTGGTTCATGACGCCAGTATCCAACCCGGACAACACAACACAAGAACTACCTCTCAGTCTCGCAGCCACAGACGTAAGGTCCAACTACTGCTCCACAACTACAAGTAAAGCCAAAGAGCTGTGGAGACCAACCAAACCACCACACCTGCAGGTCACATACCCCGCAGGTCCATGCCTGGCACCTTTAGAGACTCTGGCTTGAGCCCTCTAAAGTGAGGCACTAGAAACTAGGACTAGCTGGGGCCCAGTACGTCTACTGGTGTCCGTAACCCCCCAGCTACGAGCGCGCTACAAGCGACAAACACAAACTCTCTAGTCGATGTCCCACCATCATCTTTCCCTCAGCCGGACAACAACTCTCCACAAGAGCGAGGGTGTCCAGGAAGACGACAAGACCACGACGGTACCACCGTATCGGGACAAGCCCCGAGCACACACACACGTGCCTGGCTGACATAGAACCCGGGGCACCCAACTTAAGAGGTATTTCAGAATAGGCGCCGGACCACCACACTCAGCAATGCACAAACCACATATATATATATATATATATATATACTTGCATATCCTTTATTACAAATCACGGTACAAGTGTCGGAAATAGCATATCCTCGATCACCCTGTGACCTACAAGCTACCCCACACCAACACACATATAAATCACGATAACCAATCATAAACTGGCCTATCATCGGTCATCATGTGACCTCCTTGCCACATAAATACAATATATAATATTTACACACCAAATCTTAACCTTGCTCATATTATACTAGTTAAACCATCTTTATCAACCTATAAAAGACGTCACAAGACTGAAGCTAGGTTCACATCGGAACCTCACTGCCCAGCCACCACAATAGTATGTGCCATGCACACACACACACCACGAAGACACTACACCAAATACGTAAACAACACACTAACCACGCTCACAGAGCGCTACAGGTGCTAACGCACCACTTTCTAAAGCCATGCACATCAAATACCGATAATCGGATAACCAAATCACCGAAACCATGCAAAGCAAGACCTCATGGCTGAGGTTGCGACATGGGGTAGTGTCGCTATCAGATCACGACACCCCAATGTGTCGCGATAGGAAACCCTAACGCGACGGGTCGGCCTGTTGCGACCTGGTCGCGACAGCCGGGTCTGTCGCCTTCACAGGCGAAACCCTAATCCGGGAACCCTTCTCTGGATTTGCCATGCAAACCACCCTAAACAATGTTTCAACCCGGTTTTCATGCTCATTTCATTGCCTAGACATGGAATCTACTGTTTATGAAGCTTTAAACAAATCAAACATGCACCATACACAATCTACGGAACGAACCAGGTGGGATCTCCCTACCTTTACGAAGAACACGTAAACCAACTACGGCACGATGTCTCCCCCGCTCCATGCGACATCCTTGCGTCGAGAGCACGAAGAAAACCACGCCAAAATGCCAAATCGCCCCTAAATCTGCCGCAACAGCTTCCCCTGGCCGAGCAGTGCTTCCCCTGCTCTGTCTGGCTGGAACCAACTTAAAAACACCCAATGGTTGGGATCGCGACGTACCTCCCCATCGCGACCTTGTCGCGACGTACTAGGGCGTCACCTTCCCACTGTCAACGTCAGCATGTTCTGTCCCGTGTGCGACACGTGGCGCGCATGTAGACGTCAACCCTAATAGCGGCAACAAGAACGCGACCACCAGTGCTGTCGCGTTAAGAACACGACGCACATGCCCGTCACGTTCACAACCAGTGAACCAACGGGTACTGTGGGCCTAACCTGCCGGCCCACTAAGCCCCGCACAATGCTCGGAAACCACAACCAAGGCTCAATGACCCCACATTAGTCATGAGCACCATACCAAAACCAATAAACGTAGATCCGAACGACCACTAAATGAAGATCCACAACGATCCGAAAAACGCGCTATGTTACAGCAAGTGTTTTTCGTTATGTAAACAATGGATGTTAGTACAAATGAACCTTGTTGATGTATAATACTTTTAAGGATGACTTTGTGGAATGGTTTGCCTGTTTTGCGCATAACACAGATTTGTCTGCCCATAATGAATTTTGTCAGTGTAACCCCTCTTCTGTACATAAGTATGTGTTGTGTGTGTGTGTGGTAGGAAGAGGGTGTTACAGTGGCGGACTGGCTCTTTGTTGTCAGTCTCGTTACTGTCGGTCAGTGGTCGGTCTATATTGCTTGTGGCGTGGTTCTTTCAGCCGTTGTGGTGGACTGGTGTGTCTAAACTAGTCTTGTTACTTCTTTTATTTCCTGTAAACCGTGACAATTAGTGTGTTCATATTTAATGCAGTTCCGTTATATTTATTGTTAGTACGTTTTTGTAACGGTCCTGGATATCTATGCCCAATAAGGCTCCATATCCAAGTTCACCTCCCGCGATCGGACCAAAGTCTCGCAAGGGATAGCTCGTACACGTGTCCAGTAAGAATATAAAAGACAACAACAACAGTATAAGACACAAGAACATACATGTGCTCATACCTGTATATAACAATTTACAACTGTCCCAATACATTATTACATATCCAATAGAAAAGTACAACTACTTGGGGCTTACCCCGAGGGAGCATAAGCTCACACAACAGAACTAACTCTACTGCTGGTGGTACAAGTCTGCCACAACGCCACCGCAAGCCACATAAACAACAAGCCCTGAAAAGAACTGTAGGGGAGTGAGCCTCAACAAGTCACAGGCTCAGTAGGAACCACCCAAAAATAACACACAAAACTAAAGAGACCTCAACCCCAGAGGGTCTCACTGGAAACACCGATAGCCAAACCATATTATGCTTACAACAAATCATGATTAACAACAACTAAACAATAAATCTCACTAGCTAGCACAAATCTCGGAAGATAAAAGGGACAACAGGACTAGCACAGTACCACTAGTCTGCCCAACAACTGTAATGCCTAGGCCACAAGCCTCATAGGCAAATCATTACAACAACTGGTTGCCTAAGCTACAACCTCCCAGGCAACCTACCCACGAAGGGTAACAGGACTGGCATTAGCAAGCCAATCGACCACACACTCAAACCACAATCGGAAGCTTACCCAAAGAAGGGTAAAACACAACGTGTGAAAGGTCACACCACTTGACCTTCACAGAACACAAGTCCACCTCAACACATGAAGGGACTGGTACACAATGTATCACAACACAAAGCTACCCATGAAGGGTATAGGCATCTACTACCACGAGGTACCACCATGGAATCACAATTACAACTGTGCCAACACAAGGGCACACCACAACGAGTCAAACCTCAACCAACAACTCACACACACAAACCACAACCAGTGGCAAAGCACAAGTCGGAAAGAACGATGCCACCACACGGGAACAGACTACTGGTTCGTGACGCCAGTATCCAACTCAGACAACACAACACAAGAATCACCTCTCAGTCTCACAGTCACGGACGAAAGGTCTAACTGCAGCTCCACAACCACAAGCCAAAGAATGGTGAAGACCAACCAACACCACACCTGCAGACTACACAGCTGTAGGTCCACGCCTGGCACATTTAGGGACTCCGACCCGAGCTCCCTAAAGTGAGGCATTGGAAACACAGGACTAGCTGGGGACCAGTACATCTACTAGTGTCCGTACCCCCAACCACGAGCGCGTTACAAGTGACTAAACACAAACTCTCACAAGTCGCTACCCCTCTGCCGTCTTTCCCTTAGTCAGATGTATAACTCAAGCACAAGAGTGAGGGTGTTCAGGAAGACGATACAGACCTCAATGGTACACACAGTACTGGGACAAACCCCGAGCACAACAAACACACGTGCCTGGCTCACACAGAACCTGGGGAACCCAACTGAAGAGGTATTCCAGAATAGGCGTCGGACCACCAAACTCGACATTGCACAAACCACGTACATACACAAACTATCTTTATTCACAAATCACGGTACACCAATACCATAGTTGGCTTGTCATCAGTCACCATGTGACCTCCAAGCTAACCGACACCAACACATACTTAAATCACAATAACATACAACAATCTTGCCTGTCATTGGTCATCCCATGACCTCCATTGCCACATTAACACAATATATAATAACCACTTAATAACCATACACATGCTTTACTAATCAAACCATCTTAAATAACCTATAAAAGACATCAAAGGACCGAGGCTAGGTTCACGCTGGAACCACACTGCCCAACCACCACAAACTAACCATAGATGGGCACAGACGTCGAACAATTCGCCATGCATACACAAACCACATGCACAACACTCAAACCACATAAACACCATGTCAACCATGCAAACACCACGCTCCTTGAGCGCTACAGGTGCCAATGCACCGCTTATCAATACTGTACACAACATATAACGATAATTCGATAACGACATAACCATGCACAAACATATAGCCCTTGGAACTGCTAACGCGACGAGGGCTACTGTCGCCTTCAGAACGCGACACCCCGATAGGTCGCGATCAAAAGCCTAACGCGACGGGTCGTCCTGTCGTGTTCAGAACGCAACAGCAGGGTCCGTCGGCTTCACAGGCGAAACCCTAATCTAGGATCCCATCTCCAGATCTCCTACACAAACCATATAAAACGATGTAAAAACCCATTTTTCATGCTTTACTCAGTGTCCTAGCATTGTATCTATCATTTATAAAGCGAGTAACAAGCTATTCATGCTTCACATGCCATTCACAATGTAAAATGGGGCAGAATCTCCCTACCTTCATGAAGAACGCGAAGAACGGCGATGCCCCGGCATTTCCCCCGCTCCGTGCAACATCCTCGCGGAGAGACCATGCGAAAAACACCTCAAAAACCTTGAATCGCCCAGAAAACCTCCTCAAAATGCCTCCCTGGCCGAGCAAAGCTTGCTAAAGCTCTGTTTGGCCGACCTAGCTTAAAAATGCATCACAGTTGGGAACGCGACATAGCCTGCTGTCGCGACATGAACGCGACGCAGGAGGCCGTCGCCTTCCCATGGTCGACGTCAGTAGGCCTCCCAGTATGCGACACGCGGAGGACATGCAGACGAAGACCGCTCTGCGGCGGCAACCAGAATGAGACACCCAGGGCCGTCGTGTTCAGAACGCGACGCCAGGCCCTGTCGCGTTCACAAATAGAGAACCAGTGAGTGCTTTGGGCCCAACCTGCCGGCCCACAAAGCCTCACAACCTACGTAAACACCTGTAACACACACTAATAGGCCACACACTGGCCACCAAACCCACTAAGCAAGGATCCACAAAGATTCGAAAAAATGCGCTACATTACATTACTATCACCTAAAAAGGAATGTCGTCCCCGACATTCAAAAACGAATCATGATAAGCCGGACTATCACCTAAAAATAAATAAAACTATATACAGAACAAGTATGATACACTTTCTTTGCACTTGCCTTTTAGGCCACTCTACACTGGCTAACTCAATCTGTTCATTTTCGTACCTGTTCCACTTTTCCTTCTCTTTAATTCCTTTCATAACTACTCTGCATTTTTGTGTCAATCTACCTTTATTTACCTTTCAACTATAAGCGATTCCATCTTGCTGTTAGCGCTTTATCTCCTTGGACTCAACCTACTTCCACATTTTTTCGGCTGTTTGCAACATTTCTTTCTGGGCCGCTTCACTTGCTCAAAACCTTTTACTGTATACTGCCATTCTAAAGTGCACTATTATGTAAAACCATCTTTAAATTCTCAAATTTTCCGGTGCCACTTCATTATTTGCCTTTTACTGTCATCTGTTATTCTGCCTCAACTTTATTCATATTTCCAACTGCCAGTCTTTCAAAGAAAATCGCATTACCATAACTGAATTTCCTGCCTCTTTATACCATCTTGCTCGTACTACCTTAACTCATATCTGACTAAAAACCTCTACTTCTTTCCTTATTTGTGCAAAAATCTCAAATTTTCTTTTAATCAATTAAATCTCTAGTAACCTGCGAATATTAAATCTTTTTTGCTTTCTATGCTTCCGCTGCGCCACTCTGATTATACCGGATACTTGATAGAACATTTCATAAACTCTATTCTTTGTGTTACTTTCATTAACTTTCCATTTCCATTATTACTCTGACTCCAATTGGACTCAATTCTAACTTTACTTGCTTCTCAAATCATCTTATTCCATTAATTATCACTGAAGAGACTCACCTGAATTTCTGCACTGCTTTCTTTAATGCTTCAACTTTACTTGTACCACACTGAATTCTGACATACTGTTACTAATATACTTTACTATTTACATACTTACTTTACTTCAAATAATATTTTCTGACTGACTCAACAAACCAACCTCATAACTCTTCACAATTCCCATTCTCATAGCTGTGACACTGCACTCTCTAATCATGAAACAAAACTGCTCAACTAATTCTGCACATGTTTCATCTTCAACTTTACCGAAGTCTTTCTTAATTAAATGACGTCTAATTCAAAATTCTTTACTGTTAAACTGATCAAACTTTTCTTTTCTGTACTTAACAATTCTAATTTCTATACATTCCTTGCTCTTTCGGTTCTTATTCTGCCGTACTTTAATTTGCTCGCTATTCTTTAACTGATCTGCTGTGACTTTTACATTAAACTCTGGAAATATCCTTATAACAAAACTCATCTATTCATCTAGATCACTTTACTACATACTACTACATAAATTCTTACTGCACATTTCTTGAATCATCTGACTATCGTTGTTCTATAATCTGTCACATGCTTTCTTCATCTAGCCATTAATACTGAACTATAATTCTTACTGATTGCCATAATGGTCGCGACCCCAAGAGCACGTGCATGGATATGCATGAGCTGTCGCGACGGCCAAGGGTGGCGCGACAAGGATAATGCGACGCCACGACCCGTCGTGTTAAGAAAAATTGATTATTCTCAAAATATTGATCAATTATAAGGGAGAATAATGGACAATTAAGCATGAGGACTCTCTAAAAAGATAATTGGACGGGATAATCTGAAAATTGGGCTTTCAATGGGCTCACAACATGGCTAATGAATGGGCTCAAGGTGAGTAACCAACTAGGGGCTCATTAAGGGAACAAGAAATGTGGTTCGGCTTATGGGCCAAAATCGGGTGTCTACAGAAAGGTCCAACTGCAGCTCCACAACCACAAGCCAAAGAACAGTGGAGACCAACCAACACCGCATCTGCAGACTACACAGCTGCAGGTCCACGCCTGGCACCTTTAGGGACTCTGGCTTGAGCTCCCTAAAGTGTGGCACTAGAAACATGGGACTAGCTCGGGACCAGTACGTCTACTGGTGTTCGCACCCCCAACCACGTGCGCGCTACAAGCGACTAAACACAAACTCTCACAAGTCGCTGCCCCTCTGCCGTCTTTCCCTCAATCGGACGTACAACTCAAACACAAGAGTGAGGGTGTCCAGGAAGACGACATAGACCTCGACGGTACACACAGTACTGAGACAAACCCCGAGCACAACAAACACGCATGCCTGGCTCACATAGAACCTGGGGTACCCAACTGAAGAGGTACTCCGGAATAGGCGCCGGACCACCAAACTCGGCATTGCACAAACCATGATACATACACAAACTATCTTTATTAACAAATCACGGTACACCAATACCATAGTTGGCTTGTCACCGGTCACCATGTGACCTCCAAGCTAACCGACACCAACACATACTTAAATCACAATAACATACAACAATCTTGCCTGTCATTGGTCATCCCATGACCTCCATTGCCACATTAACACAATATATAATAACCACTTAATAACCATACACATGCTTTACTAATTAAACCATCTTAAATAACCTATAACAGACATCAAAGGACCGAGGCTAGGTTCACGCTGGAACCACACTGCCCAACCACCACAAACTAACCACAGACGGGAACAGATGTCGAACAATTCGCCATGCATACACAAACCACATGCATAGCTCTCAAACCACATAAACACCATGTCAACCATGTGAACACCACGCTCCTCGAGCACTACAGGTGCCAATGCAACGCTTACCAATACCGTACACAACATATAACGATAATCCGATAACGATATAACCATGCACAAACATATAGCCCTTGGAACTGCTAACGCGACGGGGGCTACTGTCGCCTTCAGAACGTGACACCCCGATAGGTCACGATCAAAAGCCTAACGTGACGGGTCATCCTGTTGCGTTCAAAATGTGACAGCAGGGTCCGTCGCCTTTCACAGGCAAAACCCTAATCCGGGATCCCATCTCCGGATCTCCCACACAAACCATATAAAACGATGTAAAAACCCATTTTTCATGCTTTACTTAGTGTCCTAGCATGGCATCTATCGTTTATAAAGCGAGTAACAAGCTATTCATGCTTCACATGCAATTCACAATGTAACCTATTCATGCTTCACATGCAATTCACAATGTAAAACGGGGCAGAATCTCTCTACCTTCGCGAAGAACGTGAAGAACGGCGTTGCCCGGGTGTTTTCCCCCGCTCCGTGCAACGTCCTCACGGCAAGACCATGCCGAAAACACCTCTAGAACCTCGAATTGCCCAGAAAACCTCTGTAAAATGCCTCCCTGGCCGAGCGGAGCTTGCTGGAGCTCTGTTTGGCCGACCTAGCTTAAAAATGCATCACAGTTGGGAATGCGACGTAGCCTGCTGTCGCGACATGAATGCTACGCAGGAGGCCGTCACCTTCCCATGGTCGACGTCAGTAGGCCGCCCAGCACGCGACACGCGGTGGACATGCAGACGAAGACCACTCCACGATGGTAACCAGAACGTGACACCCAGGGCCGTCCCATTCAAAACGCGACGCCAGGCCCTGTCAGGTTCACAAACAGAGAACCAGTGAGCGCTTTGGGCCCAACCTGCCGGCCCACAAAGCCTTACAACCTGCGTAAACACTTGTAACACACACTAATAGGCCACACATGGCCACCAAACCCACTAAGCAAGGATCCACGAAGATCCAAAAAAATGCGCTACGTTATAGTTTTACTTCTGTAGTGCATTAGTTAGTGTTGCCAGTGAGACCCTTAGGGGTTAAGGACTTGGTTCCTTTTTTTAGTTGTTGGTTGTGGTTATTTTTGGGAGGTTCCTGCTGAGCCTATGACCTGTTGTGGCTCACTCCCCTACAGCTCTTTTCAGGGCTTTCCGTGTGTTTGGCTTGCAGCGGCGTTGTGGTAGACTTGTACCACCAGCAGCTGAGTAGTAGTCGTGTTCAGTGTGAGCTTTACTCCCTCGGGGTATGCTCCAGGTAGTTGTACTTTTCTCTTGGACATGTAATAATGTATTGGGACAATGTAAAATTATGGTAAATGAGTATAGATACATGTACTTTCTTGTATATTATACTCTTGTGTTTGTCTTTTATATTCTTACTGGACACTTGTGTGAGTTATCCCTTGCGAGACTTCGGTCTGATCGCGGGAGGCGGACTTAGATATGGAGCCTTATTGGGCATAAATATCCAGGGTCGCTATAGTTGGTATCAGAGAATGGTCTAGTTAGAATATTAAAAGACATTGAGGTTACAATGTCCCAAGACATGGTTTAATGTCCACTGCTGGTAGTAAGTCTGCGGTTTTATGTGATTTTTTGTGTAGTTTTCATGTGAGTTTTTGGCATGAGTATTATGTGCATATGTTTGTTAGCTTAGTAGTTGCTAGTGGTGGCAGAGGAATGGTGTGGTTGGTATTGGTATGGTTTGCTGAGTTCTGTTAGTAAGTTGGTTTGTTGCAGAGAAATATGATTGTGTAAATGTTTTTCAGTTGTGGAAAATTGAAGAAATTAGTAAGTTCAGTTATAATATTCAGTAAAGATAGGGTTATGTTTTGAGAAGGATATGATTTAGTGTGATGAAGGTATCTTAGCAAGGTAGAGAATCAGTAGAGACAGGTATAAGGTAATGATTGTGAATATGTATAAGAGGAAATTATTGTAGCATTAATTGTGCAATAGAGTTACTGCGGGAACAATATTGTAATGTGGAACGGTGTCTGTTAAAGATTGTTAGATCAAAGGATTGCGATTGAGAAATTCAGCAGAGATAATTGATATGTTTGATATTTGTGTCAGTAAGTGTTAAGAAGTAGTTTAAATGATAATGTGATTAGTAATATGGAAGATTTTGAATGATTAAGTGGGGCAGATTAGCTTCAGATAAGGTATTAGTAAACAAAAGAACAATGATTTGTGGAAGTAAGGTTAAATGGGTTTGTGATTAGAAATGGTTATAGCATAAAGTTTGAGAATAATGTGGCTATAAGTGATGATGGTAATAGAAAGTTTGATATAGAACTCAATATAAGTGTGCAGAGGTGAGCAGCTGAGTGTAGAGAGAGTAAAGAAAGATCAGTGTTCAGTTAAATTTTCTGAGAATTTCGAAGCAAAGGTATTCAATTGATAAGTGGCAGTTTGTAAAGATTCAACAGAAGGATTTCCTTGAAGATTTTAGTGTTAAAGACCAGATCAGTAAATTTGGCAATTGTGTGCAATATGAGGAAAAGGAGAGATGAGTTAGTTGCAAAGCTAATAAGGGAATGTCAAGTTGAGCAAGACAGAAAGACATATTGTGAAAGAATTAAAGTAAAGGTTTGAATGAAAGGAATATTAATGAGCAAGTTGTAACAGTGGTGTTTCCAGTTCTTAAGAATAAAGCAGTTATGGTAAGGTAATTGAAAAGACAGATACTAAGATTGTAAAACAACAATGTGGAACAGAGGAATCAGGCAGAGTAGGTTATTATGTCTAAGAAAAGGGTATTCAGATTCTGGTTTCAGCAATGTTTCAGTGAAAGGTAATTCTGTGTTAAGAAAGGTTATAGTGTAAATGGTCCAGTGAGATTAGTCAGATAGTGGAATAATTAGAGGGAATTTTTTCCAAAAATAGTATTATATTCGATATGATTATCAGTATAGCTTAAGTTCAATGTTATTGATTAAAGAAAGAAAGAATGTGGCAGATTATAAAATGATAATAGTCAGATGATTCAAGAAATGTGCATTAAGAGTTTATGTGGCAATATACAGTAAGTGATTCAGATGAACAGAAGAGTTTTGTTATAAAGGTATTTCCAGAATTTGATGTGAAAGCTATAGCAGATCAGTTAAAGAATAGTAATTAGATTAAAGTATGGCAGAATAGAGCGGAAAGAGCTGGAAATGTATGGAAATTGGAATTGTTAAAGTCAGTATATTGTAAAAGATAGAAAGGAAAAGTGTGATAAGTAAACAGTGAAAAATTTTGGGTCTGATGGTACCTAATTGAGAAAGAGTTTGATAAAGTTAAAGGCAGAGTATGTACAGAGTTAATTGAGTAGTTTTATTTTCCCGATAAGAGAGTACAATGTCACAGTAATGAGAATGGATATTTTGAAAGATTATGAATTTGATTTGTTGAGTCAGTCAAAGAATTTTAATTGAAGTAAGGAAAATATGTAAAGGGTAAAGTATGTCAGTAGCAGTATGACAAGACTCAGAAATTCAGTGTGGCACAGATAAAGTTGAAGCATTAAAGAAAGCAACACAAGAATTCAGGTATTTTCTTTCTGTGGTAATTAATTGGGTAAGATGATTTGATAAGAAAGTGAAGTCAGCTCAGTTAGAGTCGGAGTAGTAGTGGAAATAAAGAGAATTAAAGGTAATAGTGAAGGCAAAATTTATGAAACATTTTGGTAAGTATTTAATATAATTAGTGTGGCGCAGAGGAAGCTTAGCAAATTTAAGACTCCCAGGTCATCGTAAGCTTAAGTGTTTGAAAAGGAATTTGAGGTTTTTGTATAGCTAATTAATGAGGCAGTAGTTCTTAGCAAGATATGAATTTAAAGTGGTATAATCAGATTGAAATGCAGTGGTAGGAAATTCAGAAATGGTATTTGATTTTTCTTCAAGGGACTAACACTTAAGAATATGAGCAAAGGTAAAGTAGAGTAACAGTTAGCAGTAATGGGCAGATAATGAAATAGCACTAAGAAATCAGGAATTTGAGGATGGTATAATGTGGCAGAGCACTTTACGATGGCAGTCTATGGTAAAGAGTTTAAGTAAAGTGGCACAGAAAAAAAGTTGCAAACACAACCAAGGAAATGTGGAAGTAGGTTGAGTCTAAGGAGAGAAAGCGTCAGCAGCAAGGTAGAATCCCCTACAGTTGAAAGATAAAGAAAGGTAGATTGAGTTAATAGAGTAGAGAAGTTATGAAAAGATTTAAAGAGAAAGGAGAAAGCAGAACCGACATGGAAATGAGCAAACTGAGTCAGTCAGCGCAGAATGGTTTGAAAGGCAAGCGCAGGGAAAGTGTATCCTTTTTTCTTGTGACTAGCTTTCTTTCTCTTTAGGTGATAGTCCAGCTTGCCGTGATTTCGTCCGAAATGTCGAGGATGACATTCCTTTTTAGGTGATAGTAATGTAACGTCGGGGTCATTCGGATCTATGTTTATTGGTTCTGGTGTGGTGCTCATGACCAATGTGGGGTCATTGAGCCTTGGTCGTGGCTCCCGTGTGTGGTGTGGGTGTTGTGAACCGAAAATCTGGGCCCAAATAGCCCACAAGTTCACTGGTTGTGAACGCGATAGGGTGGGGCGTCGTGTTTTGAATGCGACGGTCTCATGCGTTGCGTTCTCCGCTCCGCCTTTCTGACGCGTGGCATGGCGAGTTTTTAGAAGGCGACGGTTAGGTGTGTTGCGTTCTGAAGGCGACATGATGCTACGTCACGTTCTTGTTTCCGGTTGGGATAAGTTTGGCCCTCTGGCCAAACAAAGCAGGAAGCTCTGTTCGACCGGGGAGAGGCTTGCTGCAGCGATTTTCGACGATGTCGGCCTTCAAGCTTGTGTCTTGACATGTTTTTGGCACATAGAAGCTGCTTGGAGTGTGGAGAACACCGATCGAGCCTCGTTCTGCGAGTTCCTCTTGTTGGTAGGGACTTTCCTTATCTTATTCGCGTTATTTGATTGATTTAAAGCATGTTTAATATGTATCGATGTGTGGTTGTGTTTCCAGTATAGTGGAATTGATTTGTAGAAGCTTGGTATGCATGGAAATGAGGATTTGAGCTGGTTTTTGTGTGAGAACCACAGTATAGGGTTTCTATCTGTGAAGGCGACGGATCGGGCTGTCGCATTCAGGTCGCGACCATTGGCCTCGTCGCATTCTGGTTTGTGAACGTGGCCTGTCGAGCCGTCATGTTCTTAACACGATGATAGACTACGTCGCATTCCAGTGTGGAATTGCGATTTGTCAGGCCGTCGCATTTGTAACACGACAGTGCCCCTCGTCCCGTTCTTCAGTCCAAAGTAAGTTGTTAAGCCTTGGACAATGAGGGTCCTGTGTGGACCTAGCTCTGGTCGTTTAGGGTATTTTAAATTGTTCTGAGTTGATTAATGATTAGTAAAGCATGTTTAGGTTAATGGTTATGTTAAGCATGTTAAAAATGTTATGTGATTCATATGTGTGGATTATGTGCATAGTGGTGTGTTGCTATGGAGGTCATGAAATGACCAATGACAGGCAAGATTGTAATGTGGTTTATGTGTTTAGCATTGTGTAGTTGCTTGGAGGTCACGTGGTGACCAATGATGAGCTGATTACGGTTTGTGTATCGTGGTATAAGTTTTATGGTTGTGTAAAGTAATCGGCGTGGTTTGTGTACTTGCCGAGTTTGGTGAACCGGCGCCTGTTCTAGAATACCTCTCTAATTGGGTACCCCAGGTTTTGTGTGAGTTAGGCACGTTAGTGCTCGGGGTTTGTCCCTGTACTTTGTGTACCATTGAGGTCTATGTCGTCTTCCTAGACACCTCACTTCTGTGTTTGAGTTGTGCGTTCGACTGAGGGAAAGATGATAGTGGGTAGTGACTTGTGTTTGTGGGTGTGCGGTCACTTGTAGTGTGCTCGTGGTTGGGGGTACGGACACCAGTAGACATACTGGGCCCCAACTAGTCCTATTTTCTAGTTCCTCATTTTAAGGAGCTTAGGCCAGAGTCCCTAAAGGTGCCAGGCATGGGCCTGCAGTTGTGTGTGGTCTGTATGTGTGGTGTTGGTTGGTCTCCACTGTTCTTTGGCTTTAGTGTGTGGTTGTGGAGCGGCAGTTGGACCTTTCGTCTGTGACTGCAAAACTGAGAGGTAGTTCTTGTGTTGTGCTGTCCGGGTTGGATACTGGCGCTATGAACTAGTAGTCTGTTCCCATGTGGTGGCGTCGTTCCCTCCGACTCGTGCTTTGCCAGCGGTTATGGCTTGTGAGTGGTGACTCACTGGTTGTGGTTTGACTCATTGTAGTGTGCCTTGTAGGAGGCACAATTGTGTTGCGGTTTTGTGTGTGGTGGTGGTTTGTCATGGTACCTTGTGACTTTAGGTACCTGTACCCTGTGTGGGTTGTTAGCTGTTGTGGCACGCAATGTGCTAGCCTTATCAAGTGTTGAGGTGGATCGGTTTCTATGGAAGTCGCGTTGTGTGACCTTCCATTTGTGGTGTTGTACCCTTGTATGGGTAGTTCTCTGATGTGTTTGCTATCGTGGGTATTATTGTGGACTAACCCTTGTGGTTAGCCCCGTTACCTTTCGTTGGTTGTTGGCTTGTGTGGCCTTGCTTCACTCATTCATTTTGTGGCGGACTGACTCTTTGTTGTTAGTCTCATTACCATCAGTTAGTGGTTAGTCTATATGGCTTGTGGCGTGGTTCTTTCAGCTATCGTGGTGGACTGGTGTGTCTACACTAGTTATGTTGCTTCTTTTATTTCTTGTAAACCGTGACAATTAGTGTGTTCATATTTAATGCAATTTTGTTATATTTATTGTTAGTATGTTTTACTTATGTAGTGCATTAGTTAGTGCTGCCAATGA
Source organism: Colocasia esculenta (assembly GCA_014218235.1). Classification (NCBI taxonomy): domain Eukaryota; kingdom Viridiplantae; phylum Streptophyta; class Magnoliopsida; order Alismatales; family Araceae; genus Colocasia; species Colocasia esculenta. The sequence continues at coordinate 64,301,598 of CM024766.1, forward strand.
GACCCTTAGGGGTTGAAGACTTGGTTCCTTTTTTCAGTTGTTGGTTGTGGTTATTTTTGGGAGGTTCCTACTGAGCCTATGACTTGTTGAAGCTCACTCCCCTACAGTTCTTTTCAGGGCTTGCCGTGTGTTTGGCTTACAGCGGCGTTGTGGCAGACTTGTACCACCAACAGCTGAGTAGTAGTCGTGTTCAATGTGAGCTTTGCTCCCTTGGGGTGTGCCCCATGTAGTTGTACTTTTTTCTTGGACATATAATAATGTATTAGAAAAATGTAAAATTGTGGTAAATGAGTATAGATACATGTATTTCTTTTATATTATACTCTTGTGGTTGTCTTTTATATTCTTACTGGACACTTGTGTGAGTTATCCCTTGCGAGTAGGGGTGTAAACGAGCTGATACGTTTGACGAGTAGCTCGATATTCGACTCGATAAAAATTTGACTCTATTCGATTATTAGATAAACGAGTCGAGTTTGAACCAAAAAAAAAAACTCGGTTCATAAACGAGCCGAGTCTGAACACATGTCAGCTCGGCTCGATTATACTCGCGAACAACTCGTTTAAATACTCGTTAAGAATTTGATTAAATATTCGCTAAAAATTCATTTAAAAATTCGTTAAAAACTCATTTAAAATTTTATTATTAAATAAATTAAATTATTAATATGTTATAGAGAATATAAGATATTTATTTACTTTGACATAAGAAAATATAATAAATATAAATATAAATTAAAAGGTTATATGTAAATGTTAAAATAAAAAGAGTATACATTTATAAAAATTTATAAACTTCATCGTGACCATCCAAAATCATCCAACGGTTGGATGCGCTTACCCCGTGTAGTCTAATCTCTCTGACGCGCCGGCCCCTTGTGACCCTGTCCAATCCATCTCTCGCCCATCTCTTCCTTGGACAGAGACGCCCTGCCCGGCTGCCCCCTTCTCTCGCCCCTCTCCACATCCAACCTCCTTCCAACAATCTGGCACAGTAGCGGTGGAGGCGTGGAGCTCCTGTCTGCGTCTTCTCCGCGTCCGGCTCCGACGTCTCCTTCCTTCCTGGCACAGCAGCGGTGGAGCCTACTCCGCGTCTGGCTCCGGCGTCTCCTTCCTGTCTGGCACAGCAGCGAGCCAGCGGCGGAGCCCCTCTCCACGTCCGGCGTCTCGTTCCTCCTTCCTAGCAGCGGCGCTACGGCAGGGCCCCTCTGCGTCCGACGTCTCCTTCCTTCTAGAGACACAGCAGCTACGTCTTCTTCCTTCCTCCTCAGGTAATGTCTACATCTCTTCTCCCTGTCTTCCTCTTGGACTCTCCCTCTTCTTCTCCATCCCTCTCTTGCCCTCTCTCTCACACAGACGCCGATGGAAGGCCTCCCTCTCTCCCTCTTCCTCTCCCTCCCTCTGGCTTTATCTCTCTCTCTCTCTCTCTCTCTCTCTCTCTCTCTCTCTCTCTCTCTCTCTCTCTCTCTCTCTCTCTCTCTCTCTCTCACACACACACACACACACACACACACACACACACACACACGGACACAGGCCGGCCTCCGGCCTCACTGTCTCTGTCTTCCTCTCCCTCTTCATCTCTCTCTCTCTCTCGCTCTCACACACACAAGCCGGCCTCCGGCGCCTCTGGCCTCACTCTCTCGCTCTTCCTCTCCCTCCCTCTGGCTTCATCTCTCTCTCTCTCTCTCACATACACACACACACATAGGCCAGCCTTCGGCGCCTCCGGCCTCACTCTCTCCCTCCCTCTGGCTTCATCTCTCTCTCTCTCTCACACACACACACACACACAGGCCGGCCTCCGGCCTCACTCTCTCGCTCTTCCTCTCCCTCCCTCTGGCTTCATCTCTCTCTTTCTCACACACAGGCAGACCAACAGCCGCCGGCCTCCCTCTCTCCCTCTTCCTCTCCCTCCCTCTGGCTTCATCTCACTCACACATACACAAAGGCCGACCGACGGCCTCCGACCTCCCTCTCTCCCTCTTCCTCTCCCTCCCTCCCTCCCTTCCTCCCTCTGGAATCCCGTTTCATTATAGAAGCTATTTCTTTGCTCACTTGATTCCCAAAAGAATTTACACACCTCCCTCTACCTTTCCCTCTGTCTGCAGGGACACACAGTCACAAACTATCACACAGTCACTCCATCCCTCTCAGCCTCTCTTACTCCCTCTCTAACGCACACGGTCACACACTGTCTCACTTTCTCTTGACTGTTTTTTCAGTTTTGCAGCTACTCATCTCTACCTCCCATCGTCCAGGCAGCGGCTCATCTCCCTCGAACTCCTGAAGGCAGCAACATCGTCTTCTCCGGGCTCAGGCAACATATTTATGCTTAAGAGATCAATTTTGTGTTCTAGTATATGAATTAGTGCGGCATGAAATCTATTTTTAGTTTTTCGTCATGATTGTTAATAGGTTGATGTCTTATTCTATTATGTATGCCATCTATTAGTGCAGCATGAATTAGTGCGGCATGTATCTATTTAATTTATTTTAGTTTTTATATGATTTTTTTTTAAAAAAATGACTGATAAATTTACTTTATATTGTTTTACTTTTTAGGTCATAGAGGATATTAAAGAAGTTCTTCCTTGGAGTTTCATTCTAATGATTTTTATGCTCAAAACTTTATATTTTTGTTGAGCAATGGTGATTTTGTATTTTGAAGTGACATTATACTATGTTGGTTGAAGTTTTTGATACATTTGGCATGTAATGTTTGAAGGTCTTTAGACACTATTTTCTATCATAGGTCATTTTTTCCTATTTATGTAAGGCATTATGGACCAGTCGAGAGGAAGGGAGAATTCTCTATGGACCAGTCACCATAGACCCTTTTTCATTTCTGAGTTTTGACATTTTTTTTTATAATATCTGATTATGTTGTTTTGCATCTTGCAGGCAAGGCAGCTACTTGCAGCCAAGGAATATCTTTGAGAATTCTTGCAGCTAAGAGGGAAAGGTGTCGATGCTCAGATTGCATCAGGTGGTATTTGAGGATCTATAAAAATTTAAGATGGTTTGATGGTTTGATGAAATTCTTATGTTGTATTTGCTCTCTTTAATAGATGGTTTGATGAAATCTGCAATATTAAGAATATATAAAAATTTAAGGCTGCTATTGCCTATTGCATATGTTCTCCTCTTAGTTTTAATCTTGTTCATGAATGGAAATATGGAATATTTGGAGTAAGAAATTTTGTTGTCACCATAAATGGAAATAGGGTTTGATGAAATCTACAATATTAAGGATATATAAAAGATATCGCATTCTGATTTATCACCATAAAAGGTTCTTTGTTCCAACTTCCTTCTTTGTCCTTATGCCAGGAATATTCTTCTCATGGATGACCCCACTCATGGAGAAAGGTTATAAGAGGCCCATCACCGAAAAGGATATTTGGAAGTTGGATACATGGGATATGACAGAATAACTGTGCACAGAGAGTTAGTTTTTTTGGTTTCCTTTTTTATTGTCCATTGTAGCATCCTAGCAGCTATTCATTTGCATGCATAGAAAGTGGATGTCTTTTCCACTGCAGAGACATTGAACATGCCAAAAATTAAAGCCAATGCCATCCTTTTTTGTTTGCAGCTTCCAGAAATCTTGGCATGAAGAATGTAGGAAGCCTAAGCCATGGTTGCTGAGGGCCCTAAATCGGAACCTTGGAGGGAGGTGGAGATCATAGTCACTATGTTCCTCAATCTCATCATTCCTGTAGCATGATGATGCAATAAAATTCTTTGAGGCATTATTTTCTTGTTGTTAAAACAGAGTTGTTAACAGCCTTTGTGTATCCACTTCGTTGTCAAGTAACTTGTTTTATTTTGATGTGTAGGTTTTGGCTTGGTGGCCTTTTAAAGGTGTTACACCAAACTTTTGCCTGTTTTCTTGCTGCTACCTGGATTAGGAAGCATGTCTCTATTAAGTATTGACATCTATCTAAATGAGTTGTATGCCATAATTTGCATCTTCTAGAATAGTTCTATTATCTATTTCACTTCCTTGAAATTATTCATTGTTAAGTTGGTATTATTCAAAGGAGTGTTTTGCATTGAATGTTCTTCACATATTTGATGGGTTTGATGATTCTTTGGTTTATTGCAAATCTTCCTTGGGTGAGATTCTATCATGAATTCATCATATCGTGAATCTACAACTTCTGATTAGCAGCCAGCCTACCAGGGAGAACCCACTCATTTGATCCCAACGGGAGACACCATTTTGCTTGTGTTTCTTAAGAAAACTTTTCTTGATTGAAAAATAAGGAAATCCCAACAGAATGACCTGCGAATCTTGAAAAGAAAAGAAGGTAGTAGCAAAACTCCTCGCATAGTAGCAAACTTACCCGACATGAGGTTTAGCTTATTTTAATCTCAGCTTTTATTCTATCAAAACTTTGCATATAAACTTTATTGAAGTCCAGTTCTTGCACTTATCCATGTCTAACTTACTTTATTGAAATCCACTTCTTCTTTTGTCCAATACTGAGATTATCAAGTTTAGTCCCGTCTATTTGTCTTCTTTTGTCTGACAATGAGATTGTTAAGTTTGGTCATATCACCTTTTTTTTTTAATGGGAATCGCTCTGGATGCTTTGATCCCTCAATGGAAGAGTACACTGAAGTTCCTAGTGACATTGGAATTGCATTTAATCTTCAACCAAAGATGAAGGCCTCAAACATTGCTGAGAAGACAACAGAAGCTATCCGTAGTCAGAAGTATAACCAGGTACAGAAACTATAACATACAACAGATGACATTAGAAAAGTGCTTTAAATTCTTTTTGCCTGATAGTCTGATTCCAGATGGATTCATCCATGGCATTAAGCATGTACATGCATTCTTTACGTCAAAGTTGGAGAAGCTGTCCATGTATACATCTGCTTTGAATTAAGTGTACTGATAGTGAAAATTCTTTGTGGTTCAGTTTATTGAAATTGTTCTCATTGTGTGCATATATGGAACCATTTCAACAGGAAACTCTTGTATTTGTCCTAGAACATGTTGAGGATAGAAATGTGGAAATTGTTCCCCATGGACTTGGCCAATTTTGAGGTAAGGTTTTGATATTCTTTTTGAGATAAATTGTTTAACTAATTGTGTTTTTTAGTCTGAACATAGCCATTAACTCTAATGGTGTGCAGATGGTTCAAGACTACAGGAAGCCCCTCCTCTATGTACTGGAAATTGGCTGTTGATCTTTGTTTTACAAATGAGGACAAGGCAAGAGTGTTTCTAAAAGCTTTGAGAATGCAGTCCCACCCCACTCACCGAGTATTGGTTGTCTTTTTTTTTTTGTTTCCCTTGGACAGTTGTACTCTTGTTTTTGTTTTGGTTGTTATGTAAATATTTTATTTTGAACACGGTTAACCCCTCAAAAAAAAAAAAAAACGTTGGTGTAGAGATGTTGTGCATAGAATGAAAAAAAGTCCCTTAAAGTTAGCAAATGTGAATGGATTTGTCCCTCTAATCTCTATATATGAGTCCTCAGGCTCCAATTCTGTGTAAACGAGTTTGTATTCGAGTTCTATTCGAGTCTGTATTCGAGTTCTAAATGAGTCAAGCTCTAAACGAGTGTGCAATCGAGTGCGAGTAACAGGTTGAACGAGTTGAGTTTGAATTTGTAAACGAGTGCTGAGGCGAGTACGAGTTTAAGCTCGTTTAAATGTTCGAATCAAATTCGATTAAGGCTCGAGCTCGTTAAGTTAAACGAGCTATTCATCGAGTCGAGTTCGAATACCAAAAAAATGAAACGAGCCAAGTTCGAACAAAGATATAAAAGCTCGACGAGTAACGAGTCGAGTTCGAGCTCAGTTTTTAGTGACCGAGCCGAGTTCGAGCGAAACATTATTCGACTCGACTCGGATCGTTTACACCCCTACTTGCGAGACTTCAGTCCAATCGCGGGAGGCGGACTTGGATATGGAGTCTTATTGGACATAAATATCCAAGGTCGCTACACTTTCTGTGTGTATGTACTTATGGTTGTATTTATATATTTATAATTGTATTTTTGTGGATGGTCATACAAATATGCTTATGTGCTTATTATTGTATATCTATACTTATTATTATGTATTTATTATGATGGTCATACGAATATGCTTATAGTTGTATTTTATGCTTATAATTTATAAGGTTGATTATTGAGATTATGATTGTAGTTACACATTTATGGCCTTATATATATGTGTGTATACATACATACATAATTTATGTTTTTATACATACTTACAATTGTGAGAAGTATTTACTATCTGCTTCAAAATGAGATTGGTCGATGCAGGTGGCAAGCGAACCTCACCCCTATTATCGTGAGAAGCAAACACTTGCTTATGGTTGTATATATATGAATGCATCATTCTATTTATATGCTTATAACTGGACATATGGGCATTTGACTACATATATGTACTTATAGTTGTATTTCTATGTATGATCATACATATATACTAGTGGTTGTACATATGTGTGTGTAGTTGTATACATATGTTTATAGTAATGTCTATGTGCTTATGGTCATATTTATATGCTTATGATTGTATATATGTGTACAACATTGTAGATATGTGATTATTGTTGTATATGTACATTTACGGATATATATATATATATATATATATATATATATATATATATGCATGCTTATGATTGTATATATACTTATTGTTGTATTTATATCTTTATGGTTGTATTTTCATGTAGGGTCATACATATATGTTTATAGTTTTATATCTTATGGGTCTTTTACATATTTATCGCTGAAATCTTTCAATATTCTGTAATCTTCATATTTCTTAAAAACCCCTTGAAATTGCCTAGGGTTGATAAATAACCCCCTAGAGTTAGTTACCAGAGAAATATTTAGTACACACCAAAGATGTAGCACCCCAAAAATTTAGTAATTAAAATTTATAGGAAAATCAAAATTCTAGTATTTGATAATAATAAATTAGTTAAACACATGCACCCAAACCCAAGGGATCATAATTTGATCACCAATCGAAACATTATTAAACACTTGTTTAAACACTTGTTCAGCAATCTGTATGATTGTTCACCAATTAGAACTTTTCTTCATCAATCGAAATATTATAACGTCAATTAGAAGGTTATTGAAACTTTGTTTAGTAATCGCTACAATTACATCATCAATCAGAAGGTTATAACATCAATCGGAAGGTTACTAAAGCTTGTTCAGTAATCGATACAATTACATCATCAATCGAAAGATTTCTTCACTAATCGAAACTGTTGTTTAGTAATCGATATGACACCAGTCAAATTGTTATTCAGCAATCGATATGACACCATTTGAAGTGTTATTCAACAATCAATAGGACCCTTAAGTTAGCAGGAATCGAAATACCCTTAAACACCAATCGATTTAGGGACTTATTCTTCAATCGCAGTAAGATTATTTAAGCATCAATCGATTTGAGACTTATGTCTTCAAATCACAGTAGGGTTATTTAAACACCAGTTCATTGGAACTTATGTTTCCAATTATGATGGGACTAGTTTGTGATCCCAAATTTCCTGAAATCTTGGGATGGAAATAAGAAACTCTTAAATTAAAAATACGATAGGACTCTATTACTCCTAAACCTAATGGGAGAGTATAAACTTGCTCCCTAATACCCTTCTGTTAAAGAGGGGATAAACTTATGAAAATTTCAAGTGTGGTAAGACATTGCCTTGGGATTTAGAAATCTTGATCTACAGGACTTAGCTTTTCTAAACCCATTAAGAAAGTACAAACTGGTTTTCCCGTGGAGTCAAGATGCACTTAAGGAAGTTCCTGGTATGGCAGGACTCCAACTATGATAAGAAGAAACCCCGAATCCGGAGTCTAATAACCCTACCTTATATAAACTCTCCTAAGGCCGCTATGGCCAACTTCATACATCCCTTTCTGTTGCTGGGTGTGAGAACAACCTTCAGGAGCAAGAAGGAACAATCAGAAGCTTGGAATTCACGGAGTTCATCATCTTCTCGTCCCTGCTTCAATTTCTAGGAACCAAGATCTAGGAAAAAGGTCAAAGATAAGTGTTCTCAGGCACAAACTTAATTAAATTCACACCATCCAAAACATCAAATTCCTGATAATCTGAATCTTTTTCCTATGGACCTTGCGATTGTGGCTTTATACTTTTGTTTTACCGTAATCGGTCGACCTAACTCTGAACTTCAGTCGACCATCATTCCTTTTCCTTGGATTGCATTGAGTCTTTAAGAATATAAGGTGTTTTTCTAATTATCGTACAGTATCCATATTTTTATCACAACTCTCTTATTTTCACCCATCTCTAGAGTGTTTTAATCATGATTAAGTCTTAGAACTCCATCGCCTAGGTTTCTGAAACCTTCGTGGCCTATATATTTTTTGGTCTACAAGTTGACTTCTATCCCATGCGAGTCGATTCCCCTTTCCTTTTATCATTCTACAAATAGACTTTTGTTCTTAAAGTTGACTCTCTTCTATTCAAATACCATTGTCTATCGACACCTGATCCACAATTGTCGGCACCTGACCCATATTTGTCGACACCTAATCCCCATGTGTCAACACATTTTTTCTGGTTACCCCTGCAAGTTGACTTTTTCCCTACCAGTTTACTTTCATGTTTTGCGCACCGATTGGACTTGATAGGTCTGTCTAGTTAAGATTGTATGGACATGCCTACAAACCTTAATGACTGTTTAACCATGCTTAAAGCTGTAAATATTAAAAAATTATTCCAAAATACTCTTAAATCTCTTGATTTGTTTTTTATCACCTGATTACTATGATTCTTCTATGGTAGTCTTGTTATCTTGTAAACTGTAATTTCATGCTTTAGAATACCGATTTAATGCACATAAACCCCATTTTGTTTTACTATCACTATCATATTTTCCGTAAAGATTTACCCAGAGTTTTTCACTGATTCTCATGGGTCACTTTCTTTTCTTACCTACTGATTATAGTGCGACCCTTCCACCTGAAAGCAAGTCATTAATGCGATAGAGGAATTTAAAGAAGGTTACTCTATTAATTGCCAGAAACTCTCTTGATTATTATCGTCCTAAAGGCTTGTTGTTTGACTTGAAAGATCTTGCCTAATTATTGTGTTATTTCCTTGAAATTCTTGTTACTTGCCATGATTGACAATGGATATCTACTTTCTATTTAATGAGATGGTGGATCGGGCACAAAGAGTGTCCAGGGGCTATAATCTAATCCTCACAGTAGAGAGTCAGAAATATACTGTAAATCATGTGGTATAATGATATTGGCATTGCATCTACATTGGGAGTACTTACGTGAGACTGATAGATACATCAACCACATTATACTTGTTCATAATATGCATTCTAAGGTGGCATAGATCCATGCATGTTATGACTGATGCGGATTATTGTAAAGTGCTTGATACATGCATGATTGCTTGCTTGAGTAATATGACCATTCCTGCGTACTTGATAAATGATAACTCTTGCTTTCTAGTTATTGTCATGTTTTCTTGAATAGTTTTGTTCTTAACATCTTTCTATCCCTCCTGTCTTTCTTCTCAAGCTTAACGGAATTGTTCTACATACTTAGCTTTACTCGTGCCTTCCTACTCTAAAATGATTAAGTACTTATATCTTATCCGCACATCGAGGAGTAAATCTTATTGGGTATGTTTATCTCATTACCTACTTCTTAATATTTTAGGTAGCATAGATCAAGAGGACGAACCCCAAGCCAATGAAGGATATGCATCTAAGTGAAGTGAGCACTGTGCCCTTAGAATTATCATGATGTTGGTTGAGAGCAGTAGGTTGTAATAGGCAGTGAGATGAAGGATGTTCTATGTACTTTTCTTTTATTTGAGTTGTAGTTTAACTGGAGAATTATTTAGTGGGTATTGTATCATACTTGATTTTGGCCATGAAATAAAAGAAATTTGAGGATTTTAACCTTCATCTTATTAAGGTTAAGTGTGAATGTTTGCTAGGTAGAAGCTTTTCTGCTGACTACCCATGTCCTAACGGCATGTTCCATTCAAACTCATGCATGCAAAGCCATGCATGCAGGAGCATTAATTACATCCCTTCTGCTACGAGGTCTTGGGGCATGACAAAAGATGTATGGAGGGAAATTTTTTAATAACTTCCCCCACCTCACTTTCTTTAAAGACCTTCTTCCATGTGGCACAATTTTAATGGGTGTGCCACATTTAGTGCACACTTTTTTTTCTAGTTGCCATGCAAAAGAAGTATCAAAATGTGAATATTCTATTTTTGGTCTCCGTTAATAAAATTTTGAGACCAATATATCCTTTGAGGTAGAAAATATTATAGTTGTATTGGTTATTAATATATATATATATATATATATATATATGTATACATCTCTCTCTCTCTCCTCTCCTTTCTTCTTCCCCGACAACTAGAAGGGCTATGAGAGTGTAGTGAGAAGGGAGGGTGTAAACAGACTCCCATGGAGTGGGGGTAGTGGAAGGGGGTCTAGTGGGGTGAGAGAGAGAGAGAGAGAGAGAGATTGATGGTGAGGGCATTCCTATGTATGTGGTGCGAGAGAGAGAGAGAAAGATTAAGATAGAGAGAGGTGAGGGGCTACCTTACGTGGGGAGTCCGAGAGAGAGAGAGAGAGAGAGAGAGATGCTATGGTGGGGGACTTGGCACCCCCCGTTTGGAGCCAACTGTGGGAGAGAGGGAGAGAGTTTGGGGGTGTAGTGGGGGAACACTCTTCCACACCAGTTGAGAGAGAGAGAGTATGATTACCCAATTCCTTAAATAATTGGACATCTAATAGGGAATCTAAGGCATGTGAGCATGGTGTACTCCTATTTGAATTGGAGTTTGAAACCAAACTTATTTTCAGGAGGATAGAGGGAGTGGTTTAGGTGAGATCTAACTTTTTATTCATCAGTGGATGCCTCTGAATTTCCATAATGTGGACCATATTGTAATGCACTACTTAGAATGAGATAGATGGATTCCACGGGATGGGTAAGGGGAGCTAGGGGCACCAAAGAGAGAGAGAGAGAGTTTCCATAATGTGGACCATATTGTAATGCACTACTTAGAATGAGATAGATGGATTCCACGAGATGGGTAAGGGGAGCTAGGGGGGAGAGAGAGAGAGAGAGAGAGACTAGGGCATGGGACAGGGGCATCTACCTCGGAACGAGAGATGGATTCTATGATGGTGTGTGTAGGGATGGGGGTTTCCCCTTGGGTGCTAGGCCGATATAGAAAGAGAGAGACTAAGGGAAACAAAGAGAGAGAATAAATGCAGTGAGAGAGAGGGGGTCTGACTCCAAATGAGAGAAAGAGAGATATGCTGGGGGGCAAGGAATGACATCTAGAGAGACCTGGAGTCTCTGAAGGGGTTCCCCATGGTGTGAGAGAGAGAGAGAGATGCTATGGTGGGGGACTTGGCACGCCCGTTTGGAGCCAATTGTGGGAGAGAGGGAGAGAGTTTGGGGGTGCCAAAGGGGGAACACCCTTCCACATCAGTTGAGAGAGAGAGAGAGAGAGACTATGGTTACCCTGTTCCTTAAATAATTGGACATCTAATAGGGAATCTAAGGCACATAGTATGGTGCTCCTATTTGAATTGAAGTTTGAAACCAAATTTATGCTCGGGATGATAGAGGGAGCGGTTTAGGTGAGATCTAACTTTTTATTCATCGGTGGTTGCCTCCGAATTTCCCTAAAGGGACCACATTGTACTGCATTACTTAGTCGGTCTGACCAAAATAGTCAATTTTATTATATTTTAAAAGAATATTTCTTTTTTACAGAATTCAAGGTTAATATTGTTTTTAGCTAATTTCACATGTTCTGTGCATATCATTTGATAATAATATCAAATAATTTAATGACAAAACATCATTAAATATTAAATTACAAATAACAATGAAATAGATATAATTTCAAAATTTTAAAGTATTTACTATGTAATAAAAAATAATCAACATGAACATATGTAAGTCTACAACAACTCAATCGACTTGTGAATCATCTAAACCAAAGTCCAATGAAATCAAATATGAGTTAACGTCCTCTTGTAGCTCATCAATTCCAAACTCGGTGTCCACTCAGGTAAAGAAAGGTGGGAGTGGCTCTATGGACAACACCTTAATTACATAAATGAAGGTGAATGAACTGTGATGGTCAATTTGTTGAAATAACTGTTTGCCTGCATGAACTGTTGATGCTTCAGAGGAGGTGAAGAAGGAGGAGGAAAAGGAGGGGATTCATGTGACGAATCTCTCGATGTAGATGGAGTCTGTCTCACTATACTAAGGATGTCATCCTGCGAACCTCGACAAAATTGAAGTTGCATGTGTTAAGGAACTGAAGGATAGTGTACGCAGTTGTAACACCTCTAGATATTAAGTTAAATATTAAAGGACTAAAACACAATATTAACAGTGTGAAGGTAAAATTAAAAATATCAATAAAATAATACTAAGTTAAGAATTGACTTCTTAGACCATTAAATCTAATCAATTCCTTGACAAAAATAACTAACTTATAATTCTTAGATAGGGTAGTCATCTAGCCACTTTTAATAGTGCCTCTCATCATTAGGTGGTGTATTGGTAGGCAGATTATACCTTGCATGATTTCTAACTGACCTAAATCTCTTAAGTGAGTGTTTTTACAAATAGTGTACCTTCGAGACTTCCTTCCTTTTCTCCCCGCATGTTTGGGTGCAACTCTTCCAGCAACAACAGGAAAAAAATTAAGAAGATCTCCTAACTTTTAAGTTCTTGAGTTTCCAGAATTAAGGTAGGTACCTCTAAGCAAATCAATTATAATATTTTTCATACCCTTATGTCTGTGTCACTTACATTATTTCATGAATGATTGTTTTTCTTCTCGATCTGCATAACTTTTCTCATTCTCTTTATTGATATTCTGAATCTGAGGCCATGTTCACTTGCTTTATTGAGCTATAGTTCAGAGATTTCTTTGAACTCCGAATTCAGTCAAAAATCCATCTTAAATTTCTAACATCTTGTTTGTGTTAAAGTTTGTCCTTAAATACTTGTAAGAAAATCTTGTAGTTACTTGAGAAAGTTAAGGTTTCTCTATGAGATTCCACAAAAATCTATTTTAATACTTCACTATCGGAAGTTTTCAAACCTAGATACGTCTGCAAAATGACACTGACATTTACATAGTGATTATTCCTGAGAATGACCTATTATAAAATTAATTTTCACTGTTAGAGTTTATAAGAATCAAACGTTGTTTAAAATCAACTCTCATAATTTTTTTTTTCTCGGAACTTACTAAGACCCCGAGTAGGCCCTTGGTATTTTATTTCATTAAAATCAATGAAGATACAATGTGGGGGGGGGGGGGGGGGGGGGGGTGGGGGGGGGGGGGGAGACACATCCCTTATCCCTAGCAATTGCCCACGTAAATAAAGCCAAAAGAATTTAAAACCCGAAAGTGAGGCAAACCACTTCTATCACAAGTGATCTCCCCTTTAATGAGAGAAGCAAAAGAAGAAAAATTCATGAAGACCTTATCAACCTAAGCATCACAAGCATAGTTCGCCAATGCATCTGCAGCCTTGTTTCCTTCCCTCACAATGTGATAGAAGTGTATCTTCATGTCTAACAAGGCAGAAATCAGTCCACCATGGATACAAGGTCCAAGGAATACTATAGCTGGAATTTGAAATAATTATCATCAAAGCAAGACAATCGGATTCTACAATTATAGAAGTGTAATCTTGCTGTTTACATAGCTGAAGGCCCATGGTGATAGCTCTTAGCTCACTGTAATACTGTGATTGTGTCAAAAAAAGCCACAGGAGTCAGAACAAAAGGGAAATGCTTAAATATCGGACGCCCGGGCAAATGAGGGTGCGCCTATTGGGCAGCGCTCTACTGTCTGGGACCCACTCCCAGACAACTGTTTAGTGGGGCAACGCCAACGCCGATGTCCGGGAAAATCTAACACCCAGATGCCTGGGCGCTAAGTGCTTCTCGAACAAAAATACCTTAACTATTTCTAAGCATAGTTGCACTTGTAGAATTACCTGGGTTGCCTCTACTGCACCCATCAGTGTTTAATTTAGGAAAAATTAATTACGGGTCCCTAGAAAAGGGTGGTACTTTTTTCCTCGTCCCTGTCAGAATACTGGTAGACGTAAAGTCCTTACTTTTCACCCGGTTTAATTTCCAGCCCCTACTTTTGAGACGTCACTATTTACGACCCTCGATTCACGAGTTCCGTCTCTTTTGCATCAATCTCTTTTTCTCATTCTCGTCTTACCCTTTCCGTCCTTTCAAATGCCTTTTTCCCAATCGACACTCATGCTTCTATCCTTTCGAATGGCCGTGAACTCTGATCGATGGGAAGTTGCTCTTACATAACGTGCCGAGCACACTTACAGTAACCATTGACATCACTTACACAGGTCCTTTTGAAGGTCCGTGAGCCGTTCTTCACAACTATAAAAGGAACCCAGGGCCTCATACTTATCCTTCACAAGCTTCTTGCTTGTATTCTTCTTCCTATCTTTCTTGCTCGTCTTCTTCCTCTTTATTTGCAGAAGTCTTCATCTGACGGTGCTCCCCATAGGAATGGCAAGGCACCTGCGTCACCGGTGCCACCGTCGCCCCCAGCTCCCCCGGCGCCATAGGCTCCACCTTCGCCACCGACCTTCAGTCCCAACTACTGGAACGATTTTTACATCGGCTGGAAGATGGCTTTAGCCAAAGCCTCTCGGCTGTACGACCACAAGGGCCTCACCAACATCCTCCCTGACATCGGCCCTAGGGAAGAACACATCCATTCCTCCTTCCCTCCCTCCCCTGCCCGTTCCTCCTCCTCCCCTCCCTCCTCCACAAAGTGGTCGGGTTAGGGAGTTTAGAGAGTTATTGTAACGAGGCTTGTTTATGTAATATATATTTTCATTTTATGCAATCTTTTGTGGACGATATAAAATCTATTGTATGTGCTCTCTATCATGAAACTCAACATGTTAGCAATAACATACTGTAACATGCTATTATCTATACTATAATCAAAATAAGTAAATATTGTAACAGGTTATTACGTATACTATAACAGTGTAGGCAGTGGCAGACGCAGAAATTTTATTCAGTGGGGTCACTTATTAATTCAGTGGGGTCACTCCCTTTAAAAATTTCTAACCAAACTAAGTTATACGGATAATTTTAAACTCCCTAATAACATCTTAAAATTTTAGTGGGGTCCTAGGACCCCACTGACCATGCTCTAGATCTGCCACTGAGTGCAGGTTAGAGTGCAGTGCTTGAACTGTAAGAGTGTAGTGCTCGAACTGTAAGAGTGTAGTGCTCGAACTGTAACATGCTATTATGTATACTATAATCAAAATAAGAAAATATTGTAACAAGTTATTACGTATACTGTAATAGTGTAGGTTAGAGTGTAGTGTTCGAACTGTAAGAGTGTAGTGCTCGAACTATAAGAGTGTAGTGCTCGAACTGTAACATGCTATTAGTATACTATAATAAAATAAGTAAATACTGTAACAGGTTATAATATATACTGTAATAGTGTAGGTTAGAGTGTATTGCTCGAACTGTAACATGCTATTATGTATACTATAATGAAAATAAGTAAATACTGTAACAGGTTATTACGTATACTGTAATAGTGTACATTAGTAGATAGTGTCCTCACTGTAATAAATAAACAATTGTTTCCTCAAGTAAATGTACAATATCATTACACTGGCTGTAGGAAATTGTATGTGCGGCAAATATGGTTCTTCTCCTTCATTATATATGCTCCGACGGTTCTTGTGCATTGAAGTACACTTTGATGAAGTAGAGGGCGAACCTTGCTCACACGGTTGGCTTGTCACCTGACTGAAGGGGAACCTTGAGTGTCCCTACGTGCCAGACGCTCTATGTATTTTCAAGTGAAATGGCGCAGTCGTTCCCCATCCTTTGTGGGTCATGGGTCGGGGTGTGTAGCGACCAATTTCCTGTATCTATGTGCTTGCCCTCATGTATCTTCCTGTTCCTCCACCTGCATGACATAATTAACAAAAGAGTTCCAATTACTTGATGTACATTTACTGGAACATATGTAACATAAGTGTGCATGCTCTGTAACAAATGTAGCCTTGTGGAACACTTGGCACTTACTTATTGTGGAATGTCACGAAGATCTTTGTTTCTTAATGAATCGTACACTGGAACTCTTTTTCTTTAATATTGATGACCAAAAGAGCCCAATGTTCGTTCCAACGTGCATGGGGGAGAAGAGGAGGTCTGATTCAGTTGGGGCGCGGTCCAATCTTTGAAGAGTAATCGAATGTTGTGTTTTGCTCTTATCGTCTTTGCACGATTGAACGTAACCCTTTAAAGCGGCTCCAGATATCCAAAAGTCTTAAAAATGTTCGGGTTCCTTGACGGGGAGAAATAAGCAAGTGTTGACGTAGCAGTCAATTATGACCGATTCGCTCTGCCCTGCGAACAATAGATCCCGGATGTCCTTAATGAGAGGAAATTATCGTATCCTTCCAGAGTGCCGCCGAACATCAAATCACTACATGTAAGAAAGGTGTACATCTTCTGTAAGAATGGAGATGTCATACAGTAATAGACGTAGATGAAGAATATAATGTAACAGAAAAGCTCCGAACTGTAAAGGAAATACATGTACTGTAACACGTACTCATTAATGATGCACTCATCAGAAATCGTTCAATCCAAGAGTTTTCGTCCACCCTAATACATCCCAGGCGATGTAATCTCCTCCCTCTTTCTTGCCCCGTTGGAAGTGTGTCTGTACTCTCTTGAGAGCTAAGAAAGATCGGTTTGGAAGTGGACACATTGACGTTCGGAGCTTTGTAGGACCGATAATCCTCTAGCTGTGATGGAGTAAGTAATAAAAAAAATTTCTATAAGAGGACTTTAATGTTACTGTGACGGGGTCTTAATGTTGCTGTTACGTACTTAAGGTCACTGTAACAGAACATCAAAGTTATGTATCTTCTACTGTTAAGGGGAAACCATACCATATATATCTCCGGTTGCCACCTTTTTCTCGTCCCAATGTAACTCGTCTGGACAATGAGAATGGGGAAATATGACGCCTCTTCCTCTTCTTCTCTTCCTCTCCATCTTCCTCTTCTTCTCCTCCTCCGCCTCCTTCCTCTTCTTCTCTGCCTCCGCCTCCTTCCTCTCTTCTCCTCCTCTTCCTCTTCCTCTTCTCCTCCTCTCCCTCCCCTCTTTCTCTTCTGCTCCTCCTCCACCTCCTTCCTCTTTTGCTCCTCCTCCTCTTCCTCTTCTTCTCTGCCACTTCGCGCTCCTTCCTTTCTTCTCTTCCTCCCTCCTCTCCTTTTCCTCCTCTTCCTCCTCCCTCTTTCTCTTCTGGTCCTCCTCCACCTCCTTCCTCTTCTTCTCCGCCTCTTCCGCTTCTGCGCCTCCTCTTCCTTCCCGACCTCCTTTCTCTTCGGCTCCTCCTCCTCCTCCTCCCAACTCTTCTCCCCTCCTCCGCCTCCTTCCTTCTGCTCCTCCTCTCTTCCTCTTCTTCTCAGCCTGTAGCAACTCGGAAATTTTAATACTTAAAAATTAAAATAATATTTCTTTAAATCAAATATATAAACAAATGTACCATTATCGTATGTATAAGAATACATCGAAAAGTTCTATAAAATTAAAATCAACCCCAGACATTATTCCTAAGTGTTCTACTAAGAAATTCAAGCAACGAAAAATCCGATTGACCAAGTGTACGTCACAATGTGACTAATTATCTAAATTAAGAAACTAAGTCGGAAAATCGTTAACATGGAAAAATAACTCACCCATAAATTAAACGAACATGTCAGAGAGACTTCCAACATCATGAAATGTTTACCCATTATCGGAATTGGACCAATGGACCTCTCATAGCCCATGAATAATTCAAGCAAGAAATGCAATAAAAATCCGTAACTCTATTATTCCCTAATTAAAAGAGAAATCCCATAAATAAATTCAATAAATAATGGGCTTGTTAAATGGACCATATAAAATTTATTGGGCCAAAATAAGGATTTTTAAAAGGGGAATAATAGGAAAATATCATAAATTCGTAACTTAAATATTACTTAAATAGAAAAGAGGTATTTAAGCAGTAAAATAGCTAATTTAATATGGAATTGGATTCCTAAACCTACCCTAATAGGTTGGCCACAAATTTGGATCCCAACCTAACCCAAATAAGACATGACAAGCTTGGAATGTGGAATTAAATAGGAAATCTCAGAATTAAATAGGAGTCAGAGTCCTATTAGGAAACAGAAACATAGGAAGCATAAATACTCTCCTAAATCCCCCCATGGCTGGCCCTAGATCGTTGCCAAGGGTTGCTGGATCAGGAGGAGAGGCCAAGGAGGAGGAGATCTCGTGCGGAGAAGACTCTCTCAAGCTCTCTCTCTCGTTATTCAAGTTCTAGCCCTAGAAGAGGAAAACAACTAAAGGTAGGCATTATCACGAGCAAAACCAAGTTAAATTCGTCTGTAGATTGTTCCATGCATCAGGAACAAAAGCCTCTTGTTTCATAATTTTCCATCGAGCCTATCTTTTCTTCTTGATTTTTCATGTTCTACAACTAGCATGAGCCCGAACCCTCTTCTAAATTCTTGTTCTCCATGTACACTTGATCCCATACTACAAAAATTTTTCTGGAGATACTGATGATTGTTAGGCTTCTTATGCCCTTGAAAGTCCTAATTTTCATCCACCCTACTTCACGAATTTATTCTTGCATCTTGACTGTTCACTGTTCTATGTTCTTCTTGAATACTCATGACTAAAGCATGTCGAAACCATCTATGTCTACAAATTCCTATTTACTATAAGTACTCTCACATGTCTGGATTAGTTTGCAAGTGATTTTGGAATTTTTCATCGACTATACATTTAGTTATGAATTTTTTAATCACCCCATATCAAATTATAGAAATCTGGCCCGTAACCAATACTCTGCCCTTTTCCCGCTCGGACTCAGGTACAGACCCTGAGAAAGCAACAGCTTGATAGGCCGCGTTTTGAGGTCTGATCGCGACAGCGATACCTGTCTCATTCTGAATGCGACAGGCGCAGCCGTCGTGATCGGTTATCCCATTTTGACCGACCCATCGCGTTCTGTATAAGCCCTTGTCGCGTTCTGACCTGACCCCATCGCGATCCTTATTGGGGTACGTCGTGACCTGGGACTTTTGCTTGAAAACCTATAATTTTGATGCTATCTCTTTCTACAGTAATTATACCCTCTGATTAATAGTCCTATACGCAGTAATACACACTTGTTATAACTGAACATATATTGTGTAATTTAAAATACATGTATATAATCTCTTTCTATCTATAAGTTCTCTCACACATGCACACACTTGAACCATCTAATATGGCTTAATTTGGCATGAAAATATTTCATAATGTATCTAGTAATTTAATGTATATTAATTGCCCTATTTTAAATATACTTGCCTACGTTTTCTCGCGAAGATTTGAAATACCGTTATCGACACTCCACTGTTCTAGAATTCCTCTAGAACGTCGAGAACTTGTTTCTCTACACACTTTTCTCTTGACTTGGACGAACTCTCCGTCGGATACTCCTTCTGCCGGACTAGTGAATCCTTGTTCAAGGCCTCCGTAAGACTCCTCTGTCCATGGGTTCCCACATGGTCGACGAGCTGGTTGTACCCTAACACCTATGATACACTTGAGGGATCAGTAAGATCCATACGACCTTAAATTGTTCTCTCTTAT
Source organism: Colocasia esculenta (assembly GCA_014218235.1). Lineage (NCBI taxonomy): Eukaryota > Viridiplantae > Streptophyta > Magnoliopsida > Alismatales > Araceae > Colocasia > Colocasia esculenta. The sequence continues at coordinate 64,321,383 of CM024766.1, forward strand.
CTTGAATCACGCTGACCTCTGGACCTGTGCATAACATGGCCAGTGGAAGGGTAGTGAATTCCACCTGACTGCCTACACCGATCACGCGGGTTGTGCAACTGTTATTATCGCGTGTTTAACGTTGTCTTACGAATATGTCCTTGTCTATCTACTGTCTCTATACTCTCATCTGTTCATGATCACTCTACTATCTCGTCTATCTCGTCTATTCATCTAGTACTCTCTTGGTACCCTTTGAGCTGTGTGGCTCCTACTGTTTTGTACTGATCATGATTGTCTAGCGCTAAAATGGGTCTTGTGACTCTACTGACTTGAATGCATACTGCTGAGGGCACGGAGAGTGTCCGAGGGGATCCAATCTAGTCCTGGGGGCAGAGAGCCACCCGAAAATACCTGCAGGGGCTATTGACGGTGTCTACATTTGCACCGGTTCTGACTGACTGTTCTGATTTAGCTAGACATCTGACTGTTATACTGTTACTATTAGTCTGTTAGTTCAGACATACTACACTATTACTGTACTACCACTGACTGTTACCGAACTGTTACTATCTTGTTATTGAGCAACTACTGTCGTACTCTCTACTTGATACTTGCTATCTTGAGTTATTGTGTTCTATCCTGACTTAGTCGCATTCAAAGTTCTATATTTTCTCTCGGCTATCTACGGATAACCAAAGTGTCATTACTATTTCGATTGACGAAAGTTAATCAAAAATGCTATACTATCTCGATTGATGAAAATCAATCAAAGTGCAATTTACTCTTTACATGACCATCTACTATCTCTCCTTGCTATACATGTCACTTGCTATTTCTTGACCATGATGGTACTTGCTATTGTTGTTATCGTTTCTATCGTGACTGACTTTAATCATCGTGCTATACTTGATTCATCTGCCTACTTCGAACCATGTTACTTGTGCTATTACTTTCTCGACTTTACATGACTCTTTCTATCATTAGTTACTCTGCATTTAAAACATTAATTATTTAAAGCCTGCTTGACTATTGAGATTTAAGTCCTATTGGGCGTTAACGCTCACCCTTCATTATTTGTTATTGTGTCTCAGGTAAGTCGGAAAATGACGTTACACACACAATGGGACAGCACCCGAGTGATGAACAACCCGGAGTCAGTTGATGAAGTTACCCTAGTACCATGGAGTCTAATAGTTATTACTTTAGATTACTTTCTAATGTAATGATGTCATTGAGCCTATGTATATGGCTCCGAATAGTGGTGGTTATTAGTCTTAGTGATTTATAATGAAATCAAGAGTTATTCTAATTATATTCATTAGATGTTCTGATGTTTGCGTCAGTATGCGCAATTACGTTACCATACTCGTTGCTCACGTTTCCTTCGATTTATTCTGCTGCTAAATTGGAGGGACGTGATAGTTGGTATCATAGCCTAGGATGTCCTTATTAGGATATTTTAAGTCTAGGGATGTTGTAGGTGAACTGCCATGACACGTGTCTAAGTCAACCACCATACCTATGTGAGAATTGGGTAGAACCATGGTTAAGACTATATATATATATATATATATAATATATATATAGCTTAGTAATACTTTAGCATCCAAAGTCTAAAAAATAATAAATTAAATGTTATTGCTCGTAGGAGACTAGAGGCGATGGCTGGTGAGCATGCACCAAATGCACAAATTACCACAGATTGTACAAGGGTTAACTCAAGCCTTAACAACG